>OZ022417.1:26118949-26415664 GCA_963989365.1 Rhimphoctona megacephalus
ACCGAAAAACCTTGTTTTGAGATAACTGCGTTTAAAGTTTGGAGGGATCGCCGGGTACTCTCAGGTAGTCACCTAACGGTCGCCAAAAAATGTAGTTAGACTCGTCCGATCTTTATGAAATTTCGAGATGACATTTTTGAAGATATGTACTTTCAAAATTAAAAAAAAAAAAAAAATCGATTTTTTTAAATTTCCAAAGTGAGAAGACGCCTTAAATTTTTATTGAAAAAAATCCTTTTCTACGATGGGCGCGAAGTTCATATCCGGTGATTCTCTATCGAATAATATTTACGTGCCTAGGCCGACAAAAAGTCCTTCCAAATAAAATCTCGATACGGATAAAAAACCGGTTTTCGTACTCTAAAAATATTCGAATTTCATTAAAAAAAAACTTTTCTCCGATATGTGAGAAATCCGTTTCGTTCGATTCTCTATCGTATGTCATATATGTATCAGGGCCAAAAAAAATACCGTTTCCAAGAAATGACGACGAAAAAAATCGAGGCCCTTTGGACTTCGAAAGAAAAAAAATGTTCTCCCACGATAGGTCAGAAACACGTTTCATTCGATTCTCTATCGAATAATCTATACATGTGGGGCCCAACAAAAGGGCCTTTAAAAAAAATCACGACACTTAGAAAAAATCTGTCATGAGATACGACAGCGACGGGTCTGAGATCGTTTTTAGAACTCCAATATGATATAGGGAAGCACTCAGCTGTTTATTCGCTATCGCTGTCGCACTCACTTGATCTGGCGTAACAACGGTGAAAATCAATATTCTGCCAGACTAACACTAACGTTTCAGTTTAGTTGAAAGATTTACCGTTAGGTGCGCTAGTACCGATTCACAACTAATTCAGGTTTTTATAACGAGAGGCGCTACCCTCGATTTTGAGTTGGTCACGTGAGCTCGATAACTCTTGAATGGGTTTCTTCAACCAGAATCATAAAAAAGACAGCTTAAACTTCAATTTGATGTTTCAAGACATTTTGTGCAATTTTTTTCACATACATATTCCGTTTCTGCTGAGAAAAGACCGAATTTAGAAAATGTCGCGTAAGATAAGAACTAGTGGATTTGAAAGAAAATCTCAAGAGAGTAGAAAACTGCGTCTGTTTTCATTGATTTAGCCAGAATTTTTGCAGAATTATTTTTCAAATTTGTTTTTTAAACATTTTCGGTCAAATCTTTGACTAATTATTCTGACAATCGGAAGACGATGCTGCACCGCAAATCCAAGTATGTTATTCAACATACAGGAGATGTGGTATTTGTTATATTGACACGTGTAATTATTATAATGTGCGTTAAAACAACTTACATATGCGTTCGTTATGCCAGTTTTATACACATTTTCTATGTAACTTTGCCCGCACGTCCACATTATATTTTAATACAGTATTAGAGTTACACTAATAGTTATGATGTATGATAAAATAATATATTTTTTGGTATATTATACATTTTTCGCTAAATACGTGTCATATTCGGCAGAAATTCGCTAGAGGGCTACCGCCGGAGTGTTCTCGCGTAAGCGACAAAACCCCGTACGCCTACAATACTTTCACCTTTATAGGCTTCTTTCTCCATATTCCTACCTAAAAATGATACATTGGGTATTGAGCACCTCCAACCTATGGTCGTCAATAAAACCAAAATCCTCGGATTGCGAGATAAGGGTACCGGCCCTATCTTACAATAAAAGTGCGCTGGCACAGAAGGCTCACCTAATACTTTCGGAATAGGTGCTCCGGAGTTCAGTCGCTTTTATTCATTCGTCCTAATCTAAATCACTGAGTACGAGAGTATCCGTCTTGAATGTTCAGTCGAACTTTAAGGTCCTCGGATAGCAATACGAAGAAATATTAACGATAACATACGTTAATCGTGTTAAACACCACAAAATAACACACGAAAAAATAATAAAGATAACATATATTAATGTGTAATACAACATGAGTAAAATGTGTTATACAATTATACACACAAATACACACACATACACGCGCATCCGCACGCACACGCGTGCGCACACACTCGTGCTCATACACACACACGAAAGTAAGTAAAGAGTAACTGCAAGAGAATACCACATTTAAATGTGTTGTAATAACACACGATAATCCAAGAGGAAAATGAAAGAAAGGGGTGCAGGTGGTTAGAGAAGCGTCGGTCGAACTATACTCGTTCCCCTCACACCTGAATGAGCAAGCTTAGCGTTTTCGTTTTAGTTTTATAGAGATTCTTTTTTATCCTCGTATCTCCTATTTCGTTCACCTCATCACCTCTCCCTGGCTCTTGGCCAGAAAACAGTAGGGTTATCACAGTGAATGATGTAAAAAAAAGACAAAAGAAAAAGTGGGAAAAATATCATCTCGACCGATCCGCCGGATACGCGTTACTTGAGAAAATAAAACGTTGATGAAACTTGCACAACAACACACCATGATATATACATGTGTACGTGCTGGAAGAAGCAGAGGAGTACAAAACATAAGAGACAAAAGTGGCAGGGGTCAATCTTTTTTTTTCAAAGAAGAGGTAAGAAATTGCGACGAAGGGGCATCTTTTGAGGCATCGAGACAGAAGATCTTTCGAGACATTGCACGAAGCCAATCAGGCTCAACGTAGTAAAAGCTCATAAAAAAGAAAAGAGACTAGGAATTCTTCGTGCCGGACCTGTATGCTCTGAAAAAGTAATATTGGATCGAGCTTTAGAGGCAAAATATTGATTGATATAGATGTTGAAACGAGGGTGATTTGATAAGTTCATGCAAATTTAGAGAGATTGCACCACTAGTGCATACCATAGTTATTTTTAGTTATTAAAGTTTCGCGGTAGTGAGACAAGTATATTTTCGTTCGAAAAAAACAAAGACATGATAATACAGTGTGACCTCGATTTTTTTCCATGCCCCTTAATTCATGTCCCCACTCTATATTGTCTCGCCAAATGAAATAATGGCTGTGGGCATTGCTATTCTTACCACACTCGTCCGACACAACACATTTAAGTCACACCTCTCAACTGAATCCCAATTTTTTACCAGTTCTCTCTCCAAGCAGTAGAAAATCGAGGTCGCACTGTAGTTACCGCGATTAAAGATTCGCGGTAGTGAGGCGTGATAAGTTCATTTTCATTCGCAAAAATTAGAGACATGATAATAGCTACCGTGAATCTATATACAGCAAGGACCGCGTTGTAACCGTACTTTAAGGGGCCAGTCCACTTTTGAGCCACGAAAAAGAGGCTATTTTCGCGACTTTTTTTTGAGGATTTTATAAAAGATATGAATATAAAAGTTGTTGGGCTTGATAAATAAAGTCTTGAAATACATAAAAAAAAATTTAATTCATTCTTATTCATTTTTAAGTACAAAAACTATAGTTTAACGTAACGCCTCAAAAACAGGTGGGCTAGGTAGCTCCATCACAACTCGGTAACGGCTTGTCTGAAACAAAAAAATCAAAGTCCGTTAGATTCATTATGACACCGGCTACACAATAACCACCGGATATAAAGTTTTATCAAAAAATAAAAAAATGGCAGATGAAAAACGAAAAAAGTAAAAAAACGCGTTTTTTTCACAGTTTTTCACAAAAAAAAGAGTAAAAATCAAAATTTTAAAACCATCGAAGGGCATCTTGTTGCAAATCATGTTTTACTATGAATCAGTTTATACTATGAAAAGCTCTTACCCAAACACAATCGGCAATTCCTGCACTATACAAAATCCCTTCTGATTGCTCATCATCGTCGATTTCTTCAAGTCTTGCTTGCTTTCGTTTGGTTCTGGTCTCTTTTGAGCACTCAGAACTGCGGCGGTTTGCAGAGCGAATACGCTCGTCATCGCGATTGTCGGCGAATCCGATAGCGATCGGGCCGAGTTTGATGCCCATTATTTCCATTATTTTAAGTACTGGACGAAATCCTTCATTAAAGACACAAGCGGAAACTTTGCAGGCAATGTCTACGATTTTTTTACCGTTGAACGTGTGTTTAGGTGTCATATTCCATATGCAGTTGTTAAAACTTTCATTATTGTTTTGCGTATGGCCACCTAAACACCTTTCGAGCAGTTCTGTTTTGGTGAGATCCTCGTAAATAGGTTTTAGAACTTCCTGTACTTCCTCAGAAAGAGGAGGAGGATGTTTGTAATGTTACTGAAGTGCCTTAGCTTTGAGGTACTTGCACCATTCTATCGAGCAGTTGTGATGTTGCGGCTTGACATCGGTCGAAATATTGTGGTAATACCCTGCCCATATTTCTTTGCGCATACCTTCAATAGAATTCAAATTCCTTCGAATAACTAAGCCGTAATTTTCAGACAATTGTTTCATCAACTTGATCGTCAAAGTTTGTGTTTTTGCTTTTGACACTTTTTTTACGGTAGCCGTTTTTTTCTTCACAACTACAGTTTTTTTCGGTGCGGTTTTTTCGATGCAGCTTTTTTCGGTGTAACGTTTTTCGATCCGATTTTTTCCTCTTCTGCTTCCTTTAGAGCTTTTTTCTTCTGGATCAAACATTTTCTTGTTTCATTTGCACGTTTGAAAATGCGTTTGGCCACATGTAAAACACACTCCAATTTTTTGACAATGAACTCTTCACCATAGGGAAAATAATTAAGCAGCATTCTGAAAGTCTTTGAGTCGCCATCACCGATGTCGAATCCATATCGCACAGCAAATCTTTCTACCAATCGTAAAAACATTTCTACTATGCCATCTACCTCCATTTTGCCAGCATTTCCTGAGTGATTTGCTGTACAATGAGATTTATGCTTCTCAGACCAGGTAATAAAGTCAAATGTGTTTTCATTACCTTTCCATTTTTCACATCCTTTACAGAGACTTGATCGTATTTCAACGTCTACGATTTTTCCAGTAAATCGAAGAATAAGTGAAACTGTACCAATTCGAAAAGAGAAGCCTCTTTTTCCCCAAGATCCGTCATCAGAAACTGTCAAAACGTCCTCGGGAAGTGCTTTTTCCTTTTGCACTTTTTTTTCTTCTTTAACAGCTTTGCGCGTCACTAAATCGAAAACGGTTTTTACTGCTATGGCAATGCCGTCAACGACTTGATAGTAAAAATTCTTGTGTGATCCGTAGCCTAAATCCATTAGACCACAAAATAAGTTGATTCCAGCTAATCCAATGCCCATTAAACGCATCACAAACACGAGGCGACGATTCACTTCGTAACCACTTCTGATCATCGGGCACGAGTTAATGTACTTTTCGCCACACGCACAACTCAAACACATTTTAAAACCCAAGCCCCGCTCTCCATATTTAGAGAATGAAATTTCTCCATTGTAAACTTTACACTTCAAGTAGTTTGACAACGTTGAAAACACGAGAAGAAAGCTTATGATACTGTAATCGGCAGCTGGATCCGTGTGTACGTCGAAACTCTGATCCTCGAAGTTGCCAGTTTTTCAACTGATTTGCTTGCAAAATCTGCAGTTTTATCCGAGTATTGATTCCCTGAAAACTTCCGCTTCCAGGTTCTCCCTGGATGAGCTTCGTTCTTTTTACCCATGATGCACAACCCGATGTTACTCCTACGCAGTCTAAACGAATACTGATGTTGAAATAACGGTAGAGGTGTTTCAATGTTCGTTTTTGCTCCTAAAACTTACTTATAACTGCGGTTATATTTCAAGAAGGACTAAAATATAATTGGATTATATGATTTATAATGAGAAGCATCTGTTTAATGAACAATAGTGGGGAAAGAGGTTTAAAAGACCGATGGGTCGGCCGAGCGCGCTATACGCTCAGGTAGACGAAATGAGGTCCTGACGTTCAGGTAAAAAAAAAAAATACTTAGAGAGCTCGGGTTTTCATAAAATTTTGACACAATATTTCTGAATGTATGTACTTTCGAAAACAGTAAAAAAAATCGATTTTTTCAAAATTTTCAAAGTGGACTGGCCCCTTAAAAAGTTCAAATACGTATTTTACATAAATTGCTCCGTCTTGGCAAATAAAATGTTTGCAGTGACTATATGCATGTTACAATACGAATTTGAATGAGAGCGCATGTATAAAAAGAAAAGCGCAGAGCGAGGATTATGGGTGAATGTGTGTCGGCGAAAAATGATTGGTTAACTAAATGCATGACGAAGAATGATTGGTTAACGGAATGAATGGCGAAAAATGATTGGATGGTGGTACGAATGATAACAGCGCGCATGCGTTAGAGAAAGAATGCGGAGAGATCTATCGAGAAACGCGTCAGTGTGTGCGCGTACGATTAGAGAATGCGAGGCGTAGAAAAATCGATCCGAGAAGAAAGAAAAGAGAAACGTGTTTATCTCAAGTGCGGGGGTTATCACGTGAGTATTTTGTGTTTAAACGAATCAAGCGGGTTCGGACCTCATTGCGGAGGCCGGCTCGTGAACGTTAATAATTATCATAAGGATTATAATTTAAAAGAAAAAGCCATTTTGTTATTGCCCACGAAAAAGGGGCCTTTAAGGAGTTTCGGTACAAGTGGCAAAATATAACCATTTACTTTAGATTTACATAGTATATTCTTTGACATATACTGGATGTGTCGTCCAAATTTTAAATCGATCGTCTACACCGTTTTTGTGAAATTAAATATCAAAAAAATACTTTTTAACATGGTGAGATGCCTACGGTTATTGGTGAACGACAGTGTTATGAATGGAATACTGAGAAAAAATGTTAAAAACTAATTGAAAAACTGCCAAACCACTAAGTATACTATTGCAATTCCAGTATCCAAAAATTAAATAATTCGTCTATGTACATGGTTTATTAATAATTCATTTATTCATCAACGAAAACGGTGAGTTTTCCCCCCATCGACCGAACGAACAGGCTTTTTTTATTTGTTTTCGACGAAATATTGCTATGTGAAGTTGGCGCTTTGCTTGAAAACAATAGAATTGTACCGAAACCCCTTAAGTTTATTTCATTACTAAAGTTTAAAATAAAGTTATCGCATTACTCTCAAATAAACCAGCTGAGTTATAATTCTGTCGCGAATTCTCGGAATACCTCATCTCCGAAATTTCGCCTCAAGCCATACCTGACAGAGCAAAAATTTCGTGCAATAAATTTAACATGCAGTACAGAGATCCCATTTTTTTATGATGTTCACGGCTTCTAGCAGATCGTTGTTGGTCGTATTAACCGATTTTCCGCAATCCCTGAATATAGCGTTTTTACGAAAGAGTGACATTCAACCTACAAAGTTGGTAGTGTACAAAGTTGCCAGTGTATATATTTTGACTACTCCGAACTACAAATATCATCAAAATATATAGTTCCGTAGGCAGTAAATTTTGCATATTGGAACGTTTCGTTAATTTTGACCTTGGGACGAGTCGTTACGAATCTTACAAGGAAATGAAAATACGAGCGGGAATATTTTATTTTGTCATGAATTTATTTTAAAGAGGACGTCGAGAGTTACCTCTATTATGGTTGAATTTATTTATTAGGAAAAACCGCAATCTCTCGTATCTATTAGATGTTTTTACAGACGCCTCAGAGTTTAGGTATCGCTTTCATGTCTGCGTTTCGATCCTTCATCGTTGGCATTCTTAAATAACAGAGAGAGATCGCTGCTGGGAAGAAAGAAAACAAAAATATATAATTAACGCAGAAAAGGGAAGTTAAATTGATCTTCAGACTTTAGTATTGTTAATGCTATGACTTTTTACTATGTGAATGTTAATTGTTGTATGTAATTATAAATAAATTACGGGAAATATGGCCTACTAGGAGATTCGAGGTATAAGGGTAGCAAAAACGTGTAGGAGTCTCATGCGACGTCGCGCCAAGGTTTTCTTTCTCTTTCTCTCTTTTTATCGTCGTTCGTATATGCTCGACGATTTCTTGCACACCTATGTAACGTAAGGTCTATGTGTGCGTGAGACGGACACACCAACGAGGCGGTGATTCTATACGAGCGATATTCGTTCTCTCTCTCGCGGATCGGTCTCTCTCTCAAACCGGTAGAGCGAAAGTTCTATGTCGTGTGAGGCGCGCACACTAACAAGACAAAAATATGAAGTGTATATATGATGCATCGTTCGTACGCTAGCTTTGAGAGTATTCTCACGGGTCCGATTGAAATTACGTGTGTACATGAGGCATACACACCAATATTCCGAACGAATAAAGTATAGGTGAGATACGTCGTTTGTACGAAAGCAGTGAGAATATCCTCACGGATATACTTGTAGATACGCGTGCATGTGAGATACACACACCAAGGAGGCTAAATAAGACCCTTCTTGTTACGTAATATTCACACATGAGATTCGATGATAACGTGCTTTTCGTTTAAAAGATTTAAGGCATCTTCTCACTTTAAGCGCCTCAAAAATAGGCTGTTTTTGCGATTTTTTTTCGAGGATTTTTGCTTAAAATTATGGGATAAAACGGATCCTATGTAATAAACACATCTTTCAAGTACATGAAAAAATTTTTATTTTATTTTTTTAAACAATTATTATAATACATCAGTAGCATTGAAAAACCCGTGTAAAAATGTTATGGTCGTGGCTTGTTGATGGTATCTCCGAGACGGGTCGTCTGAAACAAAAAAATAAAACTGTTTTAGATTCAGTATGTCAGTGGCTATAGCGCATATCATCAGATTTTTGATATTCGCGAAAATAACAAAATGGCGCACGTTTTTCGAAAAAGTAAAAAAAAACCACGATTTTTTTGCAGTTTTTTGTAAAAAAAAAATTCTTAAAATCAAAATTTAAAAAATCTGATGATATGCGCTATAGCCATAACTATGAAGCATATGTCATTCAAATTTCATGACAATCGGCCGGATAGTTTCCGAAATTTCATCAACAAAGCACCGAAAAACCTTGTTTTGAGATAACTGCGTTTAAAGTTTTGGAGGGATCGCCGGGTACTCTCAGGTAGTCACCTAACGGTCGCCAAAAAATGTAGTTAGACTCGTCCGATCTTTATGAAATTTCGAGATGACATTTTTGAAGATATGTACTTTCAAAATTTAAAAAAAAAAAAAAATCGATTTTTTTAAATTTCCAAAGTGAGAAGACGCCTTAAGAGCTGACATTCTACTGAGTCTCTTGAATATTCCAGGATAAAAACAAACAGTATGAATCATAGATTTAATGCAATGAGGAAATTGATATTTTAATCGAATAAGAAGAGTAATTAAATATAATGTAAAATCCTTAATTGTAATTTGGGCGTGCTTGAGACTATGTCTCCAGAAACCACGGTAGCCACGCCGTGTCCTCAAATGTCAGAGAAGCTGACGTGCAGATTTCGATAGAAATAATTGTATAATCTTCTAATTACTTATATCTCGTAGTTTTGTGGCCGGTAGAGTCCACTGAGTATGTAGTTGCTGAAGCTAAATACTTAAATGTCAGAGAAGCTGACGTGCAATATTTTCGATATAAATAATTTTATGATCTTATAATTATTTGTATCTCATAGCTTTGTGCTTTTGTGCATCCCGTTTTAGCGTTCAAATTGACCTTTAATCTAGATAATTTTTGGGCATCGGTTTAAGATTGTATTCTGCGCCTCTTCCTCGTGATCAACTGTGTAGTACCCCTACTTTCTACCGATCTGACCACAATTTTATAGCATATAAAACAAAAAAAAACAAAGTTGTTGAATCGATCGTCATATGCGTCAAGCCTCATTCTTTCGCTTTGTGCCGATTAAACCACATTCCCTGTCAGGTTAAAAAATAATTTTTGATCGTCGAAAAATGCCTCGCAAGAGAGTTTACACCAGTTCTTCTGATAAAGAGTTTTCTTCGGAAGATTCTCAGAAGGAACGCAATCGAGAAACAAGTATCGAAACAAGAATCAAAAGACTGGAAAAAGAAAATAAAAGGAGGAAGCGCAGAAAAAATAAACGTCATCGTAGGAGATACAGCAGAGATTCTGATGAATCTCCATCTGCAAAAAAGATTTGCAGTAAGTGTTTTTTCGTTGTCAATTCATTTCTTTTTATTCTTTCTTCATTTTTAGACTGAAATGATTCAGATGATGTTATGGTACAACAATAAAAAACAGGGCGCTAATCTTTGTTTTTTCATGATACTGTAATGAAATGCTATTAAGTGGCGGGCTCTAACCTTTCACCAATTATGCTGCGGAAAAAATTCATATTAAGATAAATCAAATGATATAAATCTTGCGTTGTGATGCAAATATACAGAGGCACTAACCTCTTAAGGGGTCTACCCTAATTAAACGGGCAAAAAAAATACTATTTTCACGAATTTTTTTGACCGGTATAAATTATAAATATGGATATAAAAAGTGTTAGGCCTAAAAAATATACTCTTAAAATACACAAAAATTTTTTTTTCATATTTATTTCACTCAGTTTTTGTACACAAAAATGGGGGAGAAGACAGGTCCAAAAAAAAAATGGGTGTGCGCCGTTGATGAAATCTCTGGAATGGATGATCTGGGGGAAAAAAATGGTTTTAGATTCATTAGGTAAATGGCTATAGCGCATATCATACGATTTTTGATTTTTTCAAAAATGACAAAACGGCGGCAATTTTTTCAAAAACTACGAAAAATCACGTTTTTTTCATCGTTTTTTGAAAAAAAAAATAGTTACACTCAAAATTTCAAAATTCGTATGATATGCGCTATAGCTATAGTCATAAAGAACATGTGGTAAAATTTTGGTGAGAGTCAGTTGAATAATTTCGGAGATTTTATGAACAAGCCGTCCAAAAACGCCATTTTGAGAAAAACGCGTTTAAAGTTTTCTTTAACGAAAAATCGTGAAAAAATCTTACTTACGTCTAATCAGCGATGCCTGCACTATACATTATGCCTTTAGTTTCTTCATAGTGTCCATTCTCATCCAAAATAGCCTGCCTTCGTTTTGTTCTGGCTTCCTTAGAGGCATCGCTGCTGCGGCGGTTCGCAACTTGCATACGCGTTCTGTCACGGTCAGCGACGAACTGCACGGCGGTCGGGCCGATTTTAACGCCCATTACTTCCAAGATTTTTAATACTGGCTGTAATCCCTCGTTGAAAATACAAGAAGTTGTTCGACACGCTATTTCAACAATTTTTTTCCCGCTAAATATGTGTTTGGGAGCCATTGACCAGACGCAGTTGTTGAAAGATTCGTTATTATTCTGCGTGTTTCGGCGGAGGCATCTTTCAAGTAGTTCTTGTGTTGTCAAATCATCGCAGATCGGTTTTAAAACTTCTTGAACATCTTTAGCGAGAGCAGGAGGATGTTTGAACTTATGAACAGAATTATTTTTTACAGCTTTCTTGTATTTACACCAGGATTCAGAACAGTACGAATGCTGTGGATTGCTGTCAGTTGAAATCTTATGATAAAATCCTGCCCAGATCTCCTTGCGCATTTCTTCCACGGAATCGGAATGTCTTTGAATTGCTAAACCATAGTTTTTTGACAGTTCTTTCATTAATTTGATCGTTAAATCCTGAGTTTTTACAACCGGAACTTTTTTAACGACGGTTTTTTTCCTTTTCGCGTCTCCAGTTGGCAGATTGATACACCGTCTTCTTTTCCATTTCGGCAATCACGAGCACAGATGTTGACGGTTGAAAATTTCAAACACGACTAATGTAGAGAGAACGTTTTCTTGAATTCTAGTTACTTCTTGCTTCGAAAATTCTAATGTAGAGGTCTCCTACGAAGAATAAGTATCGCTCCGAGCGGTGCGTACCCTAACGCACTCAGGTAACAAAGTAAGCGTCCCTCAAAAGTACACGTAGACTGCTAGAATCATCATAAAATTTTAGTATGATACTTTTAAATATGTATACTTTCGAAAAATGCAATAAAAAAAAATCGATTTTTTGAAAATTCTAATTAGGGTAGATCCCTTAAAAAACATAACCAATTGTTTACCAGGGGCACTAACCCAACTGGTAAACATTGCTCCTGCTATTGACATTGATAAGATTAACTTACGAATGTCAATATGGGTTAATAGGTTCGCAAGATGAAATTGCCAAAGTACAGAGTCCCAGTATCAACGATATTGAACAGGAAGATACGATTGACTTCCAAGGGCGGTCTGATAATACACAGATGCAACAGTGTGTGAATGACGCACAGAAACATTCAAAAGAGGTATCGGAGGAAATTTTAAGCCCTGAATTAATCGAATTAATAGGAAAACGTTTATATGAGGAGCGAGTACTGGCTCCTGCAGTACATATTAATATTGTAAAACGTTGGGATGGCATAATTAAACAAGGATTGCCAATCGATCAAAAAGAGGAATTAATTAAACAATATCCGCCTCCAAATAATTGTAGTCTGATTGATCCCCCAAAATTAAATCAAGAAATCAATATAGCTTTATAAGGCACAGTTGTCAAACGAGATGAGCGTATTCGTAAAAAAACAAGATAAAATTACTGCTTGTTTGGCTGCCATAGGGAAAGCTATGTCGAATATGATCAGAGCAGAAAAGTCTGAAATACACCCGTGTTTGGGGAATTTGAGTGATATAAGCAGTCTGTTAACGGATTTACTTCATGATGAATCTATGATAAGACGAAGTCTTGTTATTGCTAATACCAATTTAACCTTAAGAGACACGCTCAACTCCACAAGTTGTGACGACTTTTTATTTGGGAAAAATTGGGATGAAGTTTTGAAGTCAGCAAAGTCGATGGAAAATACTTGCAAGGATTCCAGAATTACTTCAAAGCCAGTACAGAATTTCAAATAATCAAAAAACTGGAAACCCCCTCCCCATCAACAACAAACCAAGGAATATCAGAGGACGTCGGGCGGGTCGAAACAAAGGAATCCAATGTTTCGCAAAACAGCACGCCATTACCCGCAACAAAAATTACGACAGAAAAAAGATCAGAGTTACACGAAATGGCGTTACTAAAGCCGGTAGGTAAGATTTGCTGGACGATTTCGTTTCTTTGAAGAACAATGGAGATCCATTTCTTCAAATCCTATTATTTTATCATGGATAAAGGGTCATCCAATCTCTTTTAAGGAACTGAGCATTCCAAATAAAGCCCCAGCAGATCCAAAATTGTCAAAAGATGAAAAATTTAAGATCTCCACAATAATTAATTATCTGCTTGAGAAAGGAGCAATTGAAAATTGTCAGTTTTCTAAAGATCAGTTCATATCAAGTATATTCTTAGTTACAAAACCGGATGGTTCAAGCAGATTTATTTTAAATCTCAAAAAATTAAATGTGTTTGTTTACACCGAACATTTTAAACTTGAGGATGGGAGAACAGCTGCCAAATTAATCAATCCATTAAGTTACTTTGCTACACTTGATCTAAAAGATGCTTATTATCTTGTTTCAATTAAAAAATCACATAGAAAATATTTACGATTTAGATTTGAAAACAAATATTATCAATTTACATGTTTGTCATTCGGTTTAGCAACTGCTCCTTACGTGTTTACGAAAATAATGAAACCCGTAATGACATTTTTAAGAAAACAGGGTTTTCTTTCTGTCATCTATATCAATGATATTCTTTTATTAGGAGAATCTTATGAGCAGTGTGACTTTAATATAAAAATGACCAGGTCATTTTTTTTAAAAAAGTAGGTTTGGTTATCAACGAAAAGAAAAGTCAATGTAAACCGTCAAAGAAATGTACATTTTTGGGATTTATATATGATTCTTCCTCCATGACAATAAGTTTGCCTGAGAAAAAGAAGATTTCTTTAGAATTACAGATCAATAAATTAATGGGAAATAAAACACAGCAAATAAGAGAATGCGCAAAATTAGTAGGAACAATGATATTTTGTTGTCTAGCTATAAATTATGCAGTAGCATACACTAAAGCCTGCGAAAGACAAAAATTTTTGGCTCTAAGAAAAAATGGAGGTAATTATGACGGAACAATAATTATAAATGCACATGTAATCAAGGAACTACAATGGTGGATACATATTGGTTTGAGAAGCAACAATCCTATTAGATCTATGGAATTTGAATTGGAAATTTTTTCAGACGCTTCAATGTCGGGATGGAGGATTTTTGTAAAAATACCCTAGAAAAATCTCATGGACAATGGTCAGAACAAGAATGTTTAAACCACATCAGTTTTTTGGAATTAATGGTAGCTTTCTTCGGTTTAAAATGTTTTGCTCGTAATTTGAAAGGTGTTCAAATTTTGATGCGTATTGATAACACTGTGGCTATATCATACATAAATAGGATGGGTGGTGTACAGTTTGAAAATTTGAATAAATTAACCAGGGAAATTTGGAAATGGTGTGAAGATCGAGATATTTGGCTTTTCGCCTCTTATATGAATATGAATTCAGAATTACTTATATAAATTACTTACATAAAAATGAATTCAGAAGCAAATGCAGAATCACGAAGACTCAAACAAAATACGGAATTTGAATTATCTGATATAGCTTTCAAGGAAATATCAAGTATTTTCGGTAAACCTGAAATAGATTTATTTGCTTCTCGATTGAATGCCAAATGCGAGACTTACGTCTCATGGTACAGAGAACCGGATACTCTCACCGTGGATGCATTTACTTTATCGTGGAAATCTAATTTTTTTATGCTTTTCCACCTTTTTCGGTGATTTTGAAAGTTTTACAAAAAATTAAAAAGGAAAAATCTCAAGGGATTGCGGTGGTTCCAAACTGGCCGTCACAAGCCTAGTTTTCCATATTTCGTTCCATGTTAATATCAAAAATAGTTAAGATTAAACCCGATTTAAACAAGATAATTCATGCTGATAGGGGAGCGATAAAATTTTGGAAGAGTAGCTTCCAAAGTACAAGACCCTGGTAGCAGGTGTCTTGTACGGAGGGCATACGCAATGAAAAGCTTGCCAGAAAAATCAGCGGATTTCATTTTGGCATCTTTATCCGAATCTTCATGGAAGCAGTATGATTCTGCATTAAAAAAGTGGTATACATACTGCAATGAAAAGAATATCAACCCATATGAAGTGTCCATTTCTGCGGTACTATCTTTTTTGACTGAAGTTTTCGAAAAAGGTGCATCCTACGTTGTGTTGAATTTACATAGATCAGCAATATCACTACTCATAGGACCAGATGTAGCTCAAGATTATAAAATGAAGAGATTTTTCAGAGGTGTATTCCATTTGCGACCATCGCAGCCGAAATATAATTCCACTTGGGATCCAAAGATCGTGTTGGATTACATAGCAACTCTTCCTTTAAATGAAAAAATGACAATCAAACAATTATCGATAAAACTTATAACATTATTAGCTCTTATCACAGGTCGTAGAATGCAGACTTTTTCTCTTATAAGGACCAAAAATATTAAAGAAAAAGAGAATTTGATAAAAATAAAAATCCCCGATCGAATTAAAATGACGGGCAAAGGTAGAAGTCAACCACTGCTGATATTACCATTTTATTCAGAAAATGATAAGTTATGCATTGCATCAGCGTTACAGAGTTACATAAAAAGAGTTCAATGTTATCGAGAAACTGTTCCATTATTATTCATTTCAGTTAAAGGTCCGTTTAAAGCAGTTTCTGCACAATCATTAGCTCGATGGGTTAAAAACATGCTACATGAAAGTGGATTAGACACTGATATATTTACCGCTCATTCGACACGCCATGCATCTACGTCGGTGGCAAAAAGAAAAGGAATAGATATTGATACTCTGAGAAAAACCGCTGGATGGACTGAAAAATCACAGATTTTTTCAAAGTTTTATGATTTACCTTTATCAATTCCTAGTGATTCGTTCGCCAGATCAATATTAGAATGTTGAGTTAGTCATGTTTGTAATAAATATTTGTCAGTTGTAGGATTGTCCTTTTCAAAGCATAATAAATAAAATGTTGGAATCATTATAACAAAATATGCTGAAATGAATTGAAAAGATCAATAATATTACCATTAATATGATAATATGAATGAATTATGTAAAAACACATTTTTCTTTAATTAACAGCCGTACCAAGCATCGAACATCTACACAGTTGATCTCGAGGAAGAGGCGCAGAAAACAATTTACCGATTAAACGAACTTACCTGTAAGTGAAGTTCGATCGTAATTGTATGAAGCGCCTCTTCCGAGATGATCAATACCCTCCCTTTAAAAATACCCTCATTCGAGGGTTCCACTCCTCCACCCGTTGATATTGTTACAGCAAGGCTTTAAAAAATGAGGCTTGACGCATATGACGATCGATTCAACAACTTCGTTTTTTTGATTTTATATGCTATAAAATTGTGGTACGATCGGTAGAAAGTAGGGGTACTACACAGTTGATCATCTCGGAAGAGGCGCTTCATACAATTACGATCGAACTTCACTTACAGGTAAGTTCGTTTAATCGGTAAATTTTCCTTAAACAAAATTTATACGAAATTCTCGAGAACGAACTGAAAGTCTCACCCGGCGATAGCGTCTTTCAGAGTTTTTGGTAGAGGGGTGGGATTTATTATACATAATGAAGGTCACACCGAACAGATGGAAAATCCGGAAGGACAAGTCAATTTATTAAGTAAAATGGCAATTCAGATAATAACGAGAACACTGAAAAAAATATTTAAGATGACATTTTGAGAATAACTTTTAAATAATTTCCAGAAAATAAAATATATTTGATATCCCAATTCTCCTTAAGTTCACCTTCTCCAATAACAATTTATCTTACAATTAAATATCAAGAATTCAAGATTACTTTTAAGTTAATTGTCACTCGCAAAATAATCTACGAAATAAAATTATTCTCAGGGTCGAACGTTAATGGCAAAATTATACAATCTGAATTCGAAAAGGCCACGCCTTTAACGAATTTCTCTCAACTATAACGTAAACGATCGATATAATGATTTTTCTTGAACTACCTTAATTTAAGGACTCGCATTTGAACGAAATACTAGGCAGAATATCTCTCGGTAATTCAATAAAGAACACAACGAAAAAATCGCGGAAGATTTTATTACGCGTGACAAGACTGTACCGTAAGTCTCCCAAATGCAAACGTACTCCGAAACAATATCGCTTTTTACTCGTAAAATTCTCAAAATTCAAAAATATCAAATAGAGCTCTGACAAAACACGAAAATACACAAAATTCAAAGCGAGACGATGGTTCACCGCTGCGGTTTCAGTAGGTAAAAATCCGGACAAGGACCACGGGATTTTCCCCTCGATACTTTGGTGACGTTGGATTTTTGATCGGGTTGACGACGGCTCGGAACAAGACTTCCGTCCTCGTTGTTATCCAAAACGCTAGTTCTCGATAATTTGCAAGAGCGCGATTTCGTAGATTGTGGCCCTAACCTCCCACCCTTCACCTACTTGCGGGAATTTCAACCGTTCCTTCCAGAACCTTCGCTCACTTGACACACTGTTGCCGATAATAATAATAATAATTCCGCATTTGAATTTCCAGCCGAGCGCGACGTAGTTCGACGATGGACCTCGATATCGACAGAAATCGACGATGAATCCCGATGCTAATAGACGCACCTCGAGTTCGACAGCTCCGGGTGAAGGCATCGAGCTAGCGACCCTCACTCGATGATTTAAAAATGCGCGCTCCTTCGATGACCTTGACAACTTCAGCTTTCCTCACACCGTTATCCATTATCTCAAGACGCTGACACTTAACGATCATTTCGGCAGCCTCCCCACTCCGATTCGATGTTCTCCATCAAATAAAACCGTCGCTCGCTCATATAGTAATCATAATAAAAAAAAATACCAAATAAAATTAAGGAGGTCGTAACGAAAGGTCTAGTATCAGACAAGATATCAAATTTGAAACATTTTGTCGAATGAACTCACTAATTTCTTCAGAAATAAATTGGAATTCAGAAATTCAATGCAGACTTCAGAATTCAGAATTCAGAAATTCAGAAATAATTAAAAAATAAACTTTACCGATAATTCAAGTGAGAAATTAAAATCCAGAATGTGTAGCTTTAACCCGGTGTCTTATGACGTAACTCTTCGGATTTTATTCCAATCGTATATTACATATATTTAATTATTAGATAGCCATAAAGTTTTGAGACTCCGTTGTAAATCAATCATCAAAGATTGATATCGTAATATAAAAAAAACGAGTTACCGAATTAGTTCTTGCAAAATTTTGAGTCAGTAATAAACTCGATAATTAATAAACTCGATAAAAACATTAATAAACTCGATAAGTCGTTCGATCGATCCTCGCAAAAAAATCTTACAGTGAGCTGGCAACGTTACACATTCGTGACAGTGGTAACATAACATATGTTAAGCCTAACATACATATAACAGCATAGCCATACTGAAACAGAAATATTGTCAAAGGCACCGAATATCCGGTCGCGGGCATGCAAATGATTTTTTTTTACCAAGGTCACAACATTTTAAATTGTCTGGAACACAACTTTATTGATAAACAAGAAATTTCCCGCTGTCAAAAGAGGCTAAGGCGGTTTATGTTTACAGTGCGAGTATGCAGCGTTGCCAGAATTCGCTTGAAAAATTCATAGACTGTTAACAGCTGACGATGAGTAGCTCGATTGAGTGATTAAAAATATGTGATTTCATAAAATATTATCTCATTGATCAGGATTGCTGTCGTTTTATTACGAATGTATAAAAAAAATATATTATACACCATAATAGTGTCAATTTGTAGTTTTTCAAAAAAAAATTCATATACGGTCAATTGCCCATACGGAATCGCTACAATATCCTTAATAAAACAGAAATACGTTCGCATTTGTCCCTTCTGTATCTTGCTCGAGAAAGGTTCTTTAACCTTTAGACGACTGACATATTTTTGGACGTCTTTTTCAGTTTAAGTGTTAGAATTTTTATATTATGGTATATGAATTGTATACCGAAAAAGATGGCGCTGCCTCCGCGCCACTATAGTGGCTCCCGGTCCTCTAGAGGTTAACGATGACAGCCGTGTTCTCCCGTACCGTAATCGTAGAAAATTTGGAGTCGCGAACTTTCCTGACGTGTTCAAACAGGAATTATTCTTCTTTCTCCCTTATTGGTTATCTTCCCTCCTTGGGGAATGTGCCATAAACGTGAATAGTCGTTTCACAATAAGATTCGTTTTCACCTGAAGGTCGCTCCTGGCGGCTGTACACGAACAATAGAATCTTAGCGCGGGTAGAGAAAAGGTATCCCTGACCGTTAGGGACAACGCTAGCTAGGGAGCTCATTCATTTGCTAGCTCTTGGCCATGTAACTTGAATTGTGCGAGAATACTGTGAAAATATTCTGGAAGATATCGAAATTTGTGTGAAATAAAATTGTGAGGAAAATATTGTGGAAATATCGAAAATGTCGGACAAAAGTGAAACTATTGATATGCCTGAAACGTCGATGGAAAAAGAACAGGTGCCAGACGATAGCATCCACAGCCAAATGTCGAAGCAACGATTGAAGACGGCGATGGATTATAGTTTACATCTCTTGGCCGAAGAAAATCTAATCTCATCAGAAAGTTCTGAAGTGATAACCGAAGAACACATTCAAATGGGAAATAAGATACACGAGAAAGTAGTGAAAGTTTTATCGGAGTATCAGTTTATATGCGACGAAGAGTTGATCTGGCGCGAAGAAATCGACCAAGAAGAAGAATATCAAATGTTGGAGGGTGCTAGATCGTCGTCAAGTGATGAGTATGAACCCGATGAAAAAAAAATGAAAGAGGATCCAGATTACGTTCCACTCGACTACAAAATAATGGTGGTTAATCTTGCCAAAGCGCATCCAACGTGGAGTTTAAAAAGTTTGCAGTCGAAAGGAGCATCTCGCTTGAAGCATATGCGAGATTTGAAAATTTGGGAACAACATATTAAAAATGATGGAACTCGAAAGGATAAATACAATACAATTGATTCGTGGACATATGATCGCTTCGTAGAAGCGCGATGTTGTAACCAGCAAATCACTACAAGAAACTTGCAACAATGGGCACTTGCTGCTCCCAGTCAATTTCCAGAGTTGGAATTCAAAGCCTCCGAATCGTGGGTCATCGACTTTAAACAAAGGCATAAGATTCGTCAGAGGAAAATTACAAGATTTGTGCCGGAAAAAGAGACAGCTACACAAGAGGAAATCCTTGCTGCAGCCGATAAGTTCCGACTCCAAACTCGAGCTCTCATTCCTCAATACGACAAGGATTTTATTATCACCACTGATCAAACAGGTAAGTCAAGAATTCTTATTTGTCTACCTCAAATGAAATACTTTGTTTAACGGCGCGTATAATAAATTTACATTCGTATATTCTCTTTCCAGGTTACCAGTACCAGTCGACGTATAACCGAACCCTGGAACATTTAGGGGTAAAAACGGTTTTCGTAAAAAGAAAGGATATGAACAAAGTAACCCACTCATATACAGCGAAATATGCTATGAGCCTTTCCGGAAAGCTATGGCCAAAAATTTACGTATGCTTACAAGAGAATACTGGCTCTTTTGGACCGAGGATTCAAACAACGGTGGATGAATACGCAGCAAAATACAAGAATGTCGTCATCACTTCTTTAAAACCTGGAAAACTTACAACAGCGTTGTACACAAAATTTTTAACGGATGTTGTTTGAGAAGTGGCCTTGAATCCTTATGAAAAGAAGTAAAATTGTTGGGGATTGTTGAGGAAAGGAATTGTATGAAGAGGTGAATAAACTTCTTCTCGCACTCCGTAATATTAACAATAACAAAGATTTAATAAACTGTCACGAGTTACAATAAAATTGATGTAAGAAGCGAACAATGGTTTCGCGATCGTAATGGCCGCGAACCCGACGCTCTCGCCGCGTGGGTCGAGACACAAAGAAAATGTCCTTGTTAAATTATAACACGAAGTGTTCAATGAAGCGAGCCGAACGAAAAGCACTTGACACGCAAAATTCTCTGAATACAATACCGGTTGTAAATCGTTACCGCATACAAATAATTCACGGGTCATTAGAAAGAGAATTTTGAGGAATCGTTAGAAGCGTGCCGTGAAAACGTAAGGCTCATTAGAGCGCGCGAAGAGTACTGATGAGGAAGAAACCGGAAGAGGCGCGAAAGGAGGGGGAATGCCCAGTTGGCCCAGTGACCGCCGAGTCCAAGCGCGCGGCCGACCGTGCACTGAGGGCCTCACGCGAGAACCCGGAGAATCAAGGGCTTTTCCGAACAGATGTTGTGATGAAGCCGTACGTACAAGAGAACAAATTTCTTCTGCTGATTGACTCGTGGGGAGGACAAACAAATCCGCAATTATACGACGAACTCTTCCAAGGTGAAGAAGGATTGCCAACGTGTCGTATCAAAGTAATTCCCCCTAAACGTACTCCACTGGTGCAACGCTGCGATGTATATTTTTATCGTCAGGTTAAAAACTTTATTAAAAAAATACAAAATTACTCTTATCTCATCGAGCAAGAAATAGAAATAACTTTCCGAGAAGATTGCATAAAAATACATTCGATTGTTCATCATCAATTATCCGCGCCAATATTCAGTAACATGTTACGTTACGCGTGGTTCGCTTCTAAACTTTAAGATGAGAGAGAATGCTTTATGAATATCAATCAAGAATGTTTTTCTACGGAGACGTTGAAACAACGACATGGTTGTAAAAATGCGGCGTTTATAACTTGTGCTAGATGCAGAAATAATTACTGTTTCCCCTGTTTCTACGATAAATATCATCCCGACAGATGTAAATCATCGAATGTCAACGAATAAAATTTTGAATTTTCATGTGCAAAGTCTTTTCGTATGCGCTTTAATTACAATCCCTTGTTGAAAAGTCCGAATTTCTATGCCTTTGTATGCATTTTGCGTATAAATAAATAAATAAAAGAAATTATTCGCCTCTTTGCTTAATTGGAAAATGAATAATATGAAAATTGAGAAAAAGATAGAAAAAGAAAAAAAAAGTCTCCACACGAGAAGTCGAACCCACGATCATCGAATTACTAGTGCGAGCTCTTACCGCTACGCCAACCGCTGCTTGGCAAACGTACCTTATTTTGCTTGGTAACGTAAATGGCTTATACGGTGCGTGAGTCGCGTCAACATTATTATTTTCTAAACGCCTGGCCATCTGGAGATCCCATTTCGGGTACTTTCATTTCTAGCCAAGCTCTGCATGTCCTATAAATTTGAGCGAAATCGGTGATGACGAGTAGGGAATGCCCCCTTGTCAGACAGACTAGCGGTTCAGGTTATGTTTTTTGTCGCAAGATCTATAAAAGCGTGCGTTATTATAGTAAAAATTATTTTTAACGAACGAAAATACTTTTACCGGTATTATCGGATGGTATATTCACTGAACTATAAAATTTAACATTTTACAACTTTATCTAAATGGCTCGTAAGTCCGACACATCGGGTTTCAAAACTTCGCTCGCACGTTCCGATGTACAGAATAGATAAATCAAATCAGAGACTTGATCACACAACCACTTTTAATAAACTAAAGTTTATTATTTTACACTGAAATATTCGATGAACGTTTTTACTTATTGTCTTTGTCCCGCACTTCGTAAAGTCAAAACTCCGCTTTTTCATGACCATCACAACTGACAGACTCACGCTACAGATATATAAAATAACGTGGATTCTGTAGCAACCAATCATAGAGCTGGAAGGTAACAAATCGTCCTTGCTTGTGTTGGTGCACGCGCATGTACAGACACGACGAAAACATCGATATGTATTTGCACAGGCTCAAGATTTTAGCATAAAATCTTGAGCCTGTGCAAAGTTTTTTCTCAGCAATTACGCCACCGATCATGCTGATTTTAGGCTCAATCGAAGGAGAATTTCTCTATTAATCTCTAGTTCAATTTTCAAAATACCTAACGTCTCCTGAGCTCCATAATTCGATGAAATGACATGCCAATTTTACCCTCACCACCGCGAATCGCTTTATTCAAAGAAAGTATAGACTCGACGAGCCTCGGGCCAGCAGACGACAGAGCTGCTAATGTACTTCTCCCGAGACTCCACCGAGTTTCTTGATCATGTGCAAATTATTTCCGGAAAAATATAAAATATAGTTTACATTTTCTTTCTCTTGATAATCTTTTTAAAACATTACGATACATTTCGTTTTCTGATAACATTTTTCTCGTCTCATAAGTAAAGTCAAAATCATGAAGGTATATACTGTACTGCATGCTAGTCAAATGAGTGCTAAATTTTCACAATTGTTTTATGCCAAGCTTAATACACAATTGAACGTAATGTTAGTAGATTTATATCACAGCGTGTCTTATTAACGTAGAAAAATTTAAAAAACGATAGATTTGCGAAATGATTAACTGATAAACGCAAATTTCCATGATGGCACATTTTCATCGGAATTCATCAAAGAATAATCCGTGATTTTTAACCAATTGCAATGTACCACGTCTTATTTTGTACCTCAAGAGATCCTTTACGAATTCACCACGTAGATTTCTTCTAACAAGGAAACCTTCCCAGGTGTACCCCGCCGATTTTGTTCTGCTTGGAGTATGTTATTCTACATTGAAATCTAAGACACGTATTTTTTTTTTTTTGCGAAAACTCATATTTAAGGGGTGAAACACACACCTAAAGTTGAGGTCTCCTAGGGGAAGTTATTCAGTTCTATATTGTAACGAAAACACTTACGCGCAGTCCCGGTATATTTCTATATAAAAACTTTATCCTATTTTGTCATCCTGGAACGTCCTATATCCGACTTTTTTGTCAAATTTTTGCGAAAACGACGCGACAACGTCTCGCGTGCGTTTGTTGACTGTTGTTGTCGGCGGCCATCTTGAACACTATGCGAACGGCGAAGCTACACTTACGAAAGCGTCTGGCCGCCGCCTATCGTGAAAAACCGGAACTAAAAAATGCGTACGTGACTTTTTGCAAGTTTCAATAATTAATTATTAAAAAGACATTACTGCAATTAAAATAATGCGTAAAATAAGCAGAAAAATCCTACAAATCGAAGTGAATAACTCGCGCTGTAAATTTATGCGAAAATAACCGGTAATTTAAGAGTGAAAAGAACGAATGTTTGTGCGCATGCGCGTGGGACAAGCGACAAGGGAACGCACAAATGAGAGTGTGTTTTCCATTATTTCAAAATTTATTAAAAACTCTTTAATTACTGAAAAATTTTTGCGAAATGTTTAAACAAATTTAAGAAATGATCAAATGTGATAAATTTATTATAAAAATTGGTAAATTACGAAAATTGTTAATTCTTGCGCAGGCGATGCGTAAAGTGGGGGTAGCGTCGAACAAATTAAAGTATGAGAATGCGAGAGTGGGGGAAGCGTAGAACGAATCTGAAAAATATTGTAAATGAGCGTGCGCAGAACGGGTTCGAGACTACCCGGCGAGCGAATCGGAACTCGAGCGCGAGAACAAAGGATCTGCTGGGTATAAAAAGCTGTGCACAGCAGCAGTGGAGGAGGCATTCCGCTCATTCTGAAAACAGAGCTCGGAGAGACAATACGCTCTCAGCAGCAGAGATCCTTCCTAGTTCCAGCAGGATAATAACCTATCTTTCTTATCATATTTGATGCTTGGAATATCGGAGCGGTTCAGCGACGTTCAACTCCCATAGTCCAAGGTCAATTCCTATTCCTTTAATTTTTTCCTATAATTCCTTGATGCTTGGAGTATCGGAGCGGTTCGGCGACGTTCAACTCCCATAGTCCAAGGTCATTCTTTAATTTTTTTTACATTTTTCCTTTTTCCTGTGGGTGCTCGGGGTATCGGAGGTGTTCGGCGACGTTCACATCCCATAGCTCGGGGTCTGCATCCTTACCTGTGGTGTGTGGGGTATCGGCGTCGTTCGGTGACGTTCGGGGCCCATAGCTTGCATACTACGTTTCCTCTAAATAATTTTATCTCTTGAATTTATGCCTGCTGGAAGTGGGAAGCCTGCTTGCTCTTTTTTAATTAAAATTTGCTAATTAAATTTATGTTTTGAATTTTTTTTATTCAAAATTATTTTCAATAAAATATAATCAGTCTGCGTCACTCATTATGCTCAGCAATCCTCGTCTATCCTAAAAATCATCAATAATCCTGAATTCGATAATCCAAAAGGCCGCGGTAAGATTATCTATTATATAGAATCAATTGAAAACATAAAATTATCATTATATCGAGTCAATCCACTTTTGGATTATTAAAATTTTGAATTATTTTTATTATTCACTATAAAATAAAAGTGAATTTCGCGGCAACGTAAAGCCCTATTAATTGTTATTTCATATTAAGTACTTCAATTATGGTTTGAATTATTTTTATTATTATTCTGTCGACAAAGCTTCATCGAGTATTTCAATTATTATTGTTAATTAGCCTCGAAGACATCGTTTTTAATTATTTGACCATTATTATTGTTATTTTTCTCATTTAAATGATAATTCTGACGCGAAAAGGGAATTAAAATAAATATCATCGTTTGAATAGTTACCGACAGAGAAACAGAATTGATACCGTTTATTTTTTTTTGTTCTGATCCGGATTAATAAATGAATTCATGCAAATAAATAAGCCGAACGCGAAATAAAATAAATATGCATTTATTGTAACAAAAATCGGAAAATTTACATTTTTTAATTGAATAAATTAATTTTGTTATTATTTTGAACACAAAATCCGCGTTTCTCACGTTTCTTTCATACCTGCTCCAAAATTATTTAAAATTATTTAGGAAGCTCGGACCTGCGCGTAGCGACGTTTAGCGTATGGCAAAAGCGTTCCGTTACAATATATATGCAGACAAGGGGGCAAAACCAAACCAATTGCATTCAATGCTTCATAAAAAGTTATGACTACTCGATTTTTTTCAGCCCTGAGGGGATGAATAAGCCGAAGTTATAGGGGTTGAACATTAAAAAAACGTTACAACAAATAGAATATGCCCGATATGGAAGTGAACAAAATTGCATAATTAACCATTTCAAAAGTTAAGAGATACATGTTTTTGCATTTTTCGAAAAAATGCATCCTTAAGGGTGTACTACCCTTACATCCGAATACCTTTCATTTCTGTAGATACGTATTTTTTTAAATATCTATCTGCTAGAAAATATTCTTTTGGATATAGAACATATCGTGAAATTGTTTAAAAAGATTGTTATCAACATTTAAAAAAATCCCTTGAAAACATTTTTTTTAATAAAATAATTGCGATTTCGTCTTCGTTATATATAATAATCGTTACAACATATGATTCAGGCATCGCAGATAATGAAAATTCTTTTCAATCACATTGTTTCCATATTAATATTTCTAATTATTGTATCATTGTTTTTATTATATTTTATATGCTGTATTTTGTACAGATGTATTTTTGATTGACAAATGAAATTATTCATTATATTCTTTACAATAGTGGAAATTGTCAAAAAAGTGTTGGAAACATAATGATTTTTTACACCATGAACACCTAACAACATTAAGCACACCTTTGTATTTAACGTGCTGTCTCCGCCTATTGGCTACAACACGGCACCCAAGTGCGTGGGGCAGAGATCACGCCCTGCCAGCGCACTATCGTTCAACAGCTCCCAATTTACACCTGGCTGCCCCGGGTGAACCCTTGGTCCGGGCTTGACTTTCTAGCCCACGCCCCTGAGAGACCGTCACCAGTTGAGGGGGCACGAGTGGCAAGTTCGTGGGGCTCCCCCTCCCCCCAGTACTCGTTATTAGCAAAGCTACCTCTGCAACCGCGACGAGTCACGGTCGAGGACACTTTCGCGTTACCTCTACCACATCTCTCTACTCGTCAGTCGCTACTTTGCTCTAACTCTAGAGGTCATAGACGAATCTGATAACCATGCGAGTTTTATGGGTAGCCGCCATGTGGTCTACCCTCTGCAAGACTCGGATACTAGTACCTCACCCGTAGGTGGCCCGACACCTCAAACGTCTTACAGACCGACTACCCCACACCTAACAACAGCAATACTTTGACATACGAGTACATCACAATGCGCTTTGCAAGTTTTAAAACTAAAATCTACAGGATTTTCAAAATTCTCAGGTCGCCATTCATTATAACCGCTTTTGAAACATGAATACCTAAATAAGTTTACATATCGTGGAGATGATAATTGGTTGTGAACAAGTGACTGAAGCTTAATTATATTATTTCGTAAATGCAAATTTAAATCATAATCCATTGTTAGAAAAATGTTTCACATAATTTTTCCATATCCTGAAGCCAAAAACATCCAAAGATTGAATCTTTCCCGTTGTACCCTGTGGTATTTTTCATAATTTTATATTTTAATCCCAAAGTTTCGCCTCGTCAACAGCTCGAGGGCAATGTCCAGTACAGGATAAAGAATAATCTGTATTTTTACTGGGCTGAATCGTATAACTATGTGTTGTAGAAGCAATTGATTATACAAGGCATTCAACTTGTTTCTCTCCTTCAACCGCTGATGTTCTTCCAGAATGCATTTCTAATTGGAAACCACTTTGGTCAGAATTGTAGACGTTCGATAATACATATTCTTCTATATCGATCTTTACTTCAGAAACAAATTGTTCAGCAAGCTTTCGCAGACTGTCTGCATTTTCAATACTTTTTTTTGTGATAAATTTACTAATTTTTCTGGAAACAATCCTATGAGCTTTCTTAAATGAGTGTACCCACTTGTCTGACGCCTTAAAACGGACATCTTCATGACCGATTTCTTTTTGTGCTTGCATTGCCCATTTTTTCAAGTCGATATCATGTACCATAAGACCAGCATCAACGGCAGCTTTAAAATTGGCTAAAGTGTACTCGCAAATTCTAGCTATTTTTTCTTTATAAGTTCCACCTTTATTTAAATATTTATTTAAATATTTAGCCCATCTTTTTAATTGAGTCACTGATTGTACTTTTCTAAATTTTTGTTGAACGCTTGATAGGCTCAAATTTTTAGTTTTGCCACTTCTCCAATAGTTGACTGCCCTCGATTTATATTCGTACGAAACAGATTCATCATCAGTAGTACAAAAATCCAGATCCGGTAGTAGTACCAGATCATTGATTGCCGATCCCCATTCTTCGTCTTCTACTATTTTCATATCCCAATCTTTGTAAGGTTCTTGGAAATATAATGAATCTTCTACGATTGTTTCGACGCCCATGTAATCTTGCATAGTATTCGTTAATATATTTTCAATGCTTTCTTTTAATTGTATTTCATCATTATTTATAGGGCTTTTAGGTATATTTAGGACTTGAAAATGTGCCAAAACTAATCGTATCACATTAAGCGGATTCACTTTCATTTTTGATAATAAATACAATTGATTTCTTAACTTATGGAACTTTTAACAACTTTTGATTGCAAACAAAACACAAAGCTATACACGCCTTTGATTGTTGATATTATTTTATCACGAGATAAATTCCTTCTAACTTGCACTTATCGAATTGAAGCAATTTCTGAAGAACGCGACTTATAAGCGTAGCACAGGCCATCATATGTCAATTAAGAGAGACAGAGGCAGATAACAGTTATATATTTCTTATCAACGTATTTTGAAACTTCTTTTAATGATAGGTGAAGCAGAATATCAACTCGAAGAATTAGATAGCTAATAAGCAAGGCTAACGAACATATACAAAGTAAGGTTCGAAATGATAAAAGATATCAGTTCATTTACTGCTACGTGATTGTAACAACAAACATCACGTGTATAACAAACTTCTTTTTCTCTAACAAGACGAGAACGAATTTAGCCGTTTTTTTCAACAGTTTTTTGATAATAAAAAATAAAGAAATAAAAATAAAAATAAACCCTCCATAGCAAAATAGTGACACACATGCAAATTAATAATCTTTTTAAAATTTTGTTTCAGACAATAATTACGGCTAGAATCGTACACATCGTTTTTTTATAGGATATTTTGAATGATAGAAAAAAAACAGTGTAAAAAATGAAAATAACGTTAAGAATTCATCCTCTGTTCTTTAAGAGTGATTTAATGAAACATCAAAAAATCAGTTGAAACAAAATCGCGAAAGAAGCTACTTTTCGACCCCTCACACAGAAATGATCTCTCAAAAGTAAAGAATTTTCATTATCTGCAATGCCTGAATCATATGTTCTATCGATTATTATAATCTATCGATTATTTTCAAGGGATTTTTTTTATGTTGATAACAATCGTTTTAAACAATTTCACGATATGTTCTATATCCAAAAGAATATTTTCTAGCAGATGAATACTTAAAAAAATACGTATCTACAGAAATGAAAGGTATTCGGATGTAAGGGTAGTACACCCTTAAGGATGCATTTTTTCGAAAAATGCAAAAACATGTATCTCTTAACTTTTGAAACTGTTAATTATGCAATTTTTTCACTTCCATATCGAGCATATTCTATTTGTTATAACGTTTTTTTAATTTTCAAGCCCTATAACTTCGGCTTATTCACCCCCTCAGGGCTGAAAAAAATCGAGTAGTCACAACTTTTTATGAAGCATTGAATGCAATTGGTTTGATTTTGTCCCCTTGTCTGCATATATATGGAACTGAATAACCTCCCCTAGGAGACCTCAACTTTAGGGGTGTGTTTCACCCCTTAAATATGAGTTTCCGCAAAAAAAAAATACGTGTCTCCTAGATTTCAATGTAGAATAACATACTCCAAGCAGAACAAAACCGGCGGGGTACACCTGGGAAGGTTTCCTTGTAAGCTTAATCGTTCTACTGTTGCAACCAATTGTTTATTTAGCGAAAAAAATCTTTCATAAAGAAATGGCTATAATTTCCAAACAAATAAATTTCGAAAAAGTCTATATGGTGAATTCGTAGAGGATCTCTTGAGGAACAAAATACGACGTGGTGCATTAAAATCGGTTAAAAAATACAGATTATCCTTTGAAAAGTCCCAATGAAAATGTGACATGATGGAAATTTGCCACTATTAGTTAATGGTTTTGCAAATGTATTGATATTAATATTTTTCTAGGTTAATTAGACATGCCATCTTATAAATTTACCTTCTCTATGTATTTTTTTTTTTTTTTTTTTTTATTGTATTTGCGATTGCCCAGGGTTCTCCCCTTTTTAGCTTGTCCTCCCCCCCTTTTCCAAAGACACCCCCCTGTGCGGCTGCAGCCGACTTATCCCCAACTGTATCGCATTTGCCGAGGGCGAAGAGAAACTGCAGAAAACCTTGCCGATACAGCCGGTACCTACCTAATTTCCCCGGGTAGCAATGCGAGCATGCTCAAGCATAGCTACCAGAGGCGCTTAAGAAAGGTACCTTCTCAGCTGTAATGCAATGAGCTAGTCAGTACACGGCTAGGGGACATCTGCACGATGAGAATCGTCCACGGGAGGCACCCGGAGCCGTACACCGACCGCTCAGGCATCACAGCCAGGTCTGGACATGATTTTTATAAAGGTGGAGTCCGAACCACCCGGGATTACAGTGGAAACACGTGAAAAAAATTTCAATTTTTCATTGGTGTTTTGGTCGGGATTCGAACCCGGGACCCACGGCGTGCGAGCCCGAGCCCTTATCCACTAGACCAACCGCTCTCCCTACCTTCACTATGTATAATTAGTGCATTAAACTTGGTATAAAAACATTGTGAAGTTTTAGCACTCATTTGACTAGCATGCAGTACAGTATTTATTTACCTTAACTCGTCAGCAGGCGCGCTACGTATACTTTAAACATTAGGCGCGCGATGAGAGATTTTCTCACATGTATAGCTTCAAGTGCCTAATTTGATAAATAAGAACTTGAAAACAATTTCGCTACAGTAATTGAGGCTATTAAACATTTTTATTTTTAATAAACCATAAATACAACGATAATTGGCACTAAAAACCAAGAAAATAATAATTAAAAAAATTCGAAAACAAAAATTCAAAAAAAAAATTTAACTCTTCTATCATACAGAAGAATAAATTTGGTGAAGATAGAAAAAATTTCAAATGCTTGTGCCATTTGAAATTTTCGAGTAATCATCGTTTTAACATAAGCGTGAGAAAAAGTCTCATAGCGCGCCTTCTGACGTTAAATTATTGGGTTGGCAACTAAGTTCTGACTCACTTCAGATACACAGATATATTTATGATTTTGTTCTTTGTTTAAACATGTCAATCTACAATATAATCACTAGCCGTGTCTATGACTTGCGTCCATCATGGGCAAGGACTGAATGCCGCGCTCCCAAAACTTAGCGGGTTGCTGCTCGAAAAATTCCGAGATTGCGTTTTCGACATGATCGAAGTCTCTGAAGCATTGATCACGCAGGAAAGTTTTAAGGCCTCGGAACAGGTGATAATGCGAAGGTGCCAAGTCCGGAGAATACGGCGGGTATGGAACCATGGTCCAACCAAACTCTTCCAGTAGTTGGCGGATGATTAAAGCAACGTGGGGCCGAGCGTTGTCGTGCAATAAGTGCACCTTTATCACTCTTCTCCTCTTTGCTCGCATTGCAGCAGCCAATTTGCGAAGCTGCTCGACATATACGTTGGCGGTCACCGTCTATTGTCCAGGGAATAGTTCATAATATATCATTCCGCGTGCGTCCCACCAGCAACACAGTAAAACCTTTCGTCCATGGATCTCTGGTTTGGGCTGAGCTGGCAGTTCTATTTCGCGCAGCAGCCAATAGGCCTTCCGTTCATTGTTTTCGTAGAGGATGTAACTCTTGTCTCCAGTTACTAAACTGCCCAGAAATTCCTTGCGTTTCGGCTGCAGGAGCAACGACTGGCAGATGGACACTCGAGCAGCCCGATTGGCATCGCTCAACTGATGAGGTGTCCATCTCGCCAGCACTTGCTGAAAGCCGAGTGTATGCAACCGGTTCTCAATCGCTGTATGACTATAGCCAGAATTCCCGAGTGGTAGCATTTGGGTGCTTCTTCAGCTCTTTTGATATGGCGTCGTCTTCCAATTCAATAGGTCGACCGGAGCGCTCTCGATTTTCCAGGCTCGCATCTCCGGAAGCGAAGCGACGGAACCAGCGGCTCACTGTGGATTGTGTTACGGTGGCCTCTCCGAGAGCAACGTTGATATTGGTGGTTGCCTACCTCGTACTGCTGCCATGCCAAAACTCGTAATATATTACACCTCAAATAGCGCGCTCGTCCATGTCGAGAATTAGACTCCCGCAGACGTCCGCAGCCGGGCTTTTATACCCACTGTACGAATGCTTCTAGAACACTCTAGCAATTGCCAGTTATGGAAACTTTCTACAATGTTCTACAATAAAAAAAGGGAGATTTAAAAAAAGTGAGTCAAGACTTAGCTGCCAACCCAATATAAATAAGAGTGCAGCACTGCTCGAACTGGTGCAGGCTATTGCAATTTTATTTTATAACACGATGTCTGGCCACTGCGGCAGCTATTAATTACATTTGAGAGTTCTTGTAGTTCCATAAATTATAGGATAATTTGTTGTGATGAAACATGTATTAGAGAAATGGTATTTCAATATAATATTTCGGAGATTTTATAAAGCATCATATAATCGCACGTACTTGGCCATATATGCTTTAGTAGATTTCTATTTATTTATCAACTTTTTCTGAACTCCCAACATCTACGAGGTTTAAATTATATCATCTCTGTACAATTTTACTTTTTTGATAAGATAATGAAAGCGTTTTTCCATAAAATGTTGTATGTTGAGTTGGTTTTTGGATACAGGTTTTGTAGAAGGGGCTTTTTATTCGTGACAACTTTGTGTTAGTTTCAGTAAATTTTCGTGGGGATTTGGTTTTTTTGAGGGTTTGATAATTTTTTTCTGAGGGTGGTTTTTCATAACTTATTATGATGTGTTGGTTTTTAAAGAGGATTTTTGTGCAGAGGAATCTTTATATGAGCAACTTAGCGTGGGTTTTAGTGAATTTTTGTGGGCATTGGTTTTTTAGCTGAAGGGGTTTTACTGGAACGACTATTTGGGGGGCGAAAATGTACTTGTCTCAGGTTATTTTACAGCATTCATGCTGTATTTTGCCGTTTATTAATTGACGGTAGGACAAATACTTTGCATGCAAAAATAAAAAATCGGAAAGTAATAATGAAATGTTCAATGGACGTACGGAAGATATAGATAATGAAAAAAAACTTATAACTTAGATAAAATTAATAAATGTTATAATTATAATCGAGTTTAGTTATGGTCGGGAGAGATCCCCATTTTTTATTCAATGACTTGAATAAAAACTGAAGAAAAATTAAGTACACAACATTATCCATCAGAGTCGCACAGATAGAGTGAGTGAATTTAGTTATTGCAGCATCATCTATTGTTATTTTGATATTGTTCGAATACTTTTTTTGTTGTGCTATTATTTAGACCAATATTCAAATGACCGCATGAAATTATAGCGCACAACTATGCTTATTGCTAATAGAAACTACACCTCAAATGTGATAGAGTAATTCTTTGCTGTTTCTGCTAACATTCTGTACGAAAAATTTATTCGAGTACTTTTTTGTTGTGCTATTGTTTAAATAAATATTCAAACGGACGCATTAAATTATAGCTCACAACTATACTCATCGCTAACAGAAAGTATACCTCAAATGTCGTAGAGTAATTCGTTGCTGTTTCTGCTAACATTCTGCACGAAAAATTTATGGAAGTCAGCTGGTCGCGGTGAAATGCAGAACTCCCGGCATGGTCGGGAGTCTAAAAAGAAAATCAATACAGGGCAGACTTGCGTTCACTGCATTTCTCGCTTAATAATCTGATTCTTTAACCTATCATCGTTGCTCACTGATGTCACGAGCTTTCACTTTCCTATTTAGTGGCTGGATAACATAATCGGGACTGATCCGTTGACGCTTCAAAAACAAAAATAATCTGCCGATGAAAACAAACTTCTGAGTAGGATATTAACAAACGAAGCGTGAAAAAGTAAATTGAAAAGAAAAGGAATACAGGAAAGCAAAAGAGCCAGAGACGAGTTGGGAATAAAGCGTTAAAAGAATGGAATAAGGCAGAAGTAAGTTTTCAAAGAAGTAATCCAGCGTAACGAAGGGGTTTCATTTGTTCCCTCGATTTTCTACAAGATTGTACAGCCCCCGACAGCAACAAAACTTTCTATGAAGTAGAAGCTTTATTTATTCGCGATATCGGGGCATAGACAGTATATCGAATTTCAATAAATGCGAGGAACTGAGTAAAGGGAAATAAGGAGGAAGGGCGAGCCATCGGATGGAAATTGTGTAAATTTAATTGAATTTCATCATAAGAGAAATTTTTGATAATAAAGAAACGGTGAGGACACTCACAGCGAATCATTCTTATTCCCTCAGCACATAATTATGTCAGCAACACACCAAGCACAATATATTGATTTACCTTAGTTATAACTCTGAAGCAATGGAGCAATTCAGATTATAACATAAAATTTCAACAACAGTGAATGTGACGAAGCAAAGAGTGAGGGAGAGGCAGGAAGGGAGGGAGATAGAAAAAGTAATCGCGTTTATTTGATTTACTCCAAAGTGTTCAAGTCTGCAAAAAGTTCTGAAATGCTATCCTCTCAAAAATTATGAAACCCTCAAAAATTTCGAAGCCCCCAAACAAAATTATGAAGTAAATTTAAAAAACAGCAAAAATCCCCTCCCGGGGGAAAAAACCTGGACAAGTACATTGGTGGTCCCTCGTTTCCCTATGATATCACAAAAAATCCAAAACACCACTTAATTTTTTTTTTTTTAACGTTTACTAATTTTATTCATATTCCGGAGGGAAGTCAACTTTATAGATCGCGAAATATCCGGCCAAAAAACCAGACTTCACAATAAATGTTACTTTGAATTTATTTCCACAGAACAAAACAAGAATCAAAACATTAAAAAATCAGCGTTATCAAGATGAGAAAAATACCTCTTATAATTGGTGTGAAAGAAGTATCAATAGTCTAGAAAAAAATGAAAAAAGGTCGACATCTAAGTTACGTGCAGCAGTAAAATTTATAATATTAGTACTAGGACAAGTATTTCTTTGGTGACTGAGAAGATATCAATATGGACGTACCGGCAACGTAGGGCATACAGTTGGTGCATTGCTTCTGAGATCTCCTAAGTCGAGTAGCTACTTTTGTTTTGGCTATGGCGCGACCAATGTTGCCAAATAGTATTTACTTATGTGACCTAATGAAACAACATTGCCTGCGCTGTGGCTAAAATAACGAAAAACAAGCAGGAACAGGAAGTTTCGCATAAGATCCCGTGCTCTTGTAATGTTAAAAAAAAAACTTTAATTTATGTCTGTACATGATAGCACAGTTTTGTTTGATTAGTAATAATTTGATGACCGTTCACCACCATACGTTGAGCGTATACGCACAGAGTACTTGTTCGGCCCATAACTTTTTATTAAAATTGCTCATTCAAATGAAAATCAAATTGGAGGTGCTTTTCGTTGCATGCGTTGCTTTTCGTCGTCAGAAATTTATAATAATATAATAAAATATTTATAATATATAATAAAAAGTTATGGGCCAGACAAGTACTCTATGCGTATACGCTCAACGTACGGTGGTGAACGTTCATCAAATTATTACTAATCAAACAAAACTGTGCTATCATGTACAGACATAAATTAGTTTTTTTTTTAACATTTCAAAAGCACGGGATCTTATGCGAAACTTCCTGTTCCTGCTTGTTTTTCGTTATTTTAGCCACGGCGCAGGCAATGTTGTTTCATTAGGTCATATAAGTAAATACTATTTGGCAACATTGGTCGCGCCATAGCCAAAACAAAAGTAGCTACTCGACTTAGCAGATCCCAGAAGCAATGCACCAACTGCATGCCCTACGTTGTCGGTACGTCCATATTGATATCTTCTCAGTCACCAAAGAAATACTTGTCCTAGTACTGATATCTTAAATTTTACTGCTGCACGTAACTTAGATGTCGACCTTTTTTCATTTTTTTCTAGACTATTGATACTTCTTACACACCAATTATAAGATGTATTTTTCTCATCTTGATAACGCTGATTTTTTAATGTTTGGATTCTTGTTTTGTTCTGTGGAAATAAATTCAAAGTAACATTTATTGTGAAGTCTGGTTTTTTGGCCGGATATTTCGTGATCTATAAAATTGGCTTCCCTCCGGGATACGAATAAAATTAGTAAACATTTAAAAAAAAAATTTAAGTGGGGTTTTGGATTTTTTGTGATATCGCAGGGAAACGAGGGACCACCAATGTACCAGGTTTTTCCCCCCGGGAGGGGATTTTTGCTATTTTTAATTTGTATAAATCAACGACGTTTTTAACGTTATGTACACTTTTTTCTATTATTCCAGAGCATGGTACCCTGCGTACCCGAATTACCCATATAATCCAGGGGGACAGCAGGGGAATGGGTAAGAAGATTTTTCTTATACGAGAGCAAACTCGTTTGCTGATTCTATTTTATGCGACTGGTATCAACCGAAATAAATGCTCAATATACATTAGGGTGATTCAAAAAGATGAATTTTTATTGGGACCTTGATTAAAAATGTAACTATCAAAAAAAAGTAATTTTCACAACATTTATTTGCTTTTAAAATTTTTTTCAGTAGTGTTCAAGCGACTTTTCGATACGTTTTTTTGCAATTTCGATCGAAAATAATTATTTAAAAATGAAAGTTGTAACAAAAAAATGTTGATACTCAACAGAAATGTTAGTACTTAATAGGAAGGCTCACAAAAATTGAGCCTTCCAAAATAATTTTTAGAGGTTCCTTAAGCGATACGAGATCAGAAAAAAAATACCTGTAAATATTTTTTATTTAGAACTTTCCTTTCGAAAATATTCTTTTTTGCATCAAAGTAATTCCTCAACCAGTTAGTTGGGCAAAAAAAGATAAGCGCACGGTTGAAGTGAAACTTTTATAGTAAATGCTGTTGACTATCTTTTATTCCTTTGAGGGTAAGCTAGAATGTTCGGGGGTTCCCCGAGAATCCTCGGTAAAGAATATTCGAGGTACTTTACTGCTAAGCCAGAATGTTCGGGGGCTTTCCGGAGAATCGTCGGTAAAGAAGTTTCGAGAGTGGTTTCTAACCTTTAAGCTGACGTCTGCTATTTGACATCTCTCATATCTTTCTCGCCCCCCCCCCCCCCCCCCCACACACTCGCTGCGTCTTTCTTTCTTTCTCACACGCGCTACTAGCCAGGATGATTTGCACGCATGTGCCACTCATACCCTTCCCTTTCACCTTTCACTTTCCCCCTCCTCAAAGTGTTTCCCTTTGATTTCCGCTAAAAAAATTGGACCACCGCTATAGAAGTTCACTTCAATAACGTTTTTTTGAATCACTCTAATATATATATTATGGTACGGCTCGGAGCACGATGTCCACTGCTCGGCGTCTACCACTAGATTGAGCGGCCGTAACGCGGGTTAAAGACGAACTAGTGGGTTTCAAGCGTTGAGTACGCGAGTGACGAACAATAATGCGCAGGCGCGTGATAAACACGCTAGGGAATCGACGAATTATAGATGCGTTTTCAATTATTGTTTAATTATTATAAAACTTTGACAATTACTTTTGTTATAAATGGAAATAGTCGATGTCTAAAATATAGGAAAGAATAAGAAATATAACATTTTGTAAAACGATGTAAAATTACAAAAGTAATAATTCTCGCGCATGCGCGTTGCAAAGACGATATGCGCTCTGCCAATTAGATTAGGCGGCGTAACGCGAAACGCTAATGAGAAAAGTTAGAAACAGAATTCTGCTTCGAGATTATTTTATGCAACAAACCAGCGCCCGAGTTATTTTTAGAGAAATCATTATTATTATTATCTCTTTGTTCTGAACAGTATAAAAGACCGTGCGCAACAGCAACGGGAGCTCATTTTCTAGCTCATTCTTGGAGAGTCTCAGAGCTCTTACCAGCGGAACCGCTCCCTGGATTAGACTACCTAACCATCACTAAATAATTCCACGCTTAGAGGGCCGGAGCCATTCGATTCCGTTCGACTCAAGATTCTGAGTATCCTTCCCACAGCCTTGTCCAAATTATTCCATGCTTAGAGGGCTGGAGCCGTTCGATTCCGTTCGGCTCCAGATTCGAAGCATACCCATCCTTTTAGTTTATACCCTTTTTTTCTTTTTCATTCAAACTTTATCTAGCTAAAATCAGGGATCAGTTCTGAGCTGGGTGAAAAAGAGCCGAATACTTTTCTTTTGAAGACTCAATAATCCACCAGCCAAATATCACTGGTTGCGAATACTTTTATATCTCATCATTTCTGAATTAATTCCTTTTCAAATTGTCTAAAAACGTTTAAAACTGGTATAGAACCAACAAAAAAAAGGTATTATTTGCATTATATATCATTAATTACATTTTTATTTAGGACATCTTGAAGGAAATTAATTCATTTCCAAACAAAGCAAATTTTATTTGGTTCTATTGTTATTATACTACGCCTCGAAAAAGACACCGATTATTATTATCTCAAAGAGAGCGAGCTTATTCGGCAGGGTGTCGGTTCGACATTGGGCAATTCCCCATCGTGTCACTTGCCCTGTTCAGCTCTCCATTGAGCAATTCTCCAACTGTAGCAATTCGACATCGTGCCAAACGGGCACGGTTGCCCGTTTGGCACGGTTTTTTAAAATTTTAAGAAAGAAAAATATTATATTTTTAATTTTTAACTGATTGAAATTTTTTCAGAACTTTTTTCATATTTTTTCATTTCAATATTTTTGCTTCTAACTTTGATAAATCAAACCGTGTATTTCGAAAACTATGGAGATAAGTTTAAATATACAAGGGTTAAATTTTTATTTTTCAATTTCGAATTTTTGTTAAAAAATTTCGGCATTCAATTTTGGTTACATCCGAGAAAAATTCTTGTTTAATTTTCTCCATGTGAAAAATTTTTAGAAAAAAAATGTTTTTTCTAATCGTTTTATGAAATGAATTTGTTGTAAATTATTATTCGGAACATTATGGGTTCAAAAGTTTTCTAAAAAATTCCTTAAAAAAAGAAATACAAAAAATTAAAATTTTGCACACACTAATGCACAAAGATTTCAGAATAAGTCGACAGCCGAAAGATATGAAATTGAAAAAAAAAAATATCCGGCGTCCTTTTAAGGAACGTAACCTCATTTCTAATGACAATAAACAACTTTCCAACTATTCTTTTAACAATTTTCCTCTTACACCATCGTTCCATGACTTTCCAATTCTTCTTACTAAGAGAACCATGCTTAGCCTATGAATATTCTTGAACGCTTTCAAACGGGGAATTTTTTTGTTTCCTTGAGAATCGCCGAAAATATAAAATTTTAGGAGACGAAATATATATTGTCATTATATTTTTCGTGGCATTGATCAACCATAAATTCAAAACAAAATCCGGCTCGTGATCAGATTTTCATTCGAAATTAGTCGATAAACTAGAAAACTGACCGAGCGGATAGTCGGTACGGACGAATAAATTTACTTGCTGGTAAGTTTTGTCGGGTACGGGTGATTCTATTTGAAAAGTACAGCTGGTAGGAAATGCGGGCATTTGAGAGTCGGGGAAATGTCGAACTGCTACGATGGGCACTAGCCCTACGGGCCGTATGCACGGTTGCGCGTTGGCACAATGTCGAATTGCTACAGTTGGAGAGTTGGAACAAAGGCATGTCGGGCCGGCCGGTGGGCATGGTGGGGATTGCTGAGCCTGTCGGTGCTAAAAGTGGGGATACACGAACGTCGGGGAAATGTCGAACTGCTACGATGGGCACTAGCCCCACGGGCCGTATGCACGGTTGCGCGTTGGCACGATGTCGAATTGCTACAGTTGGAGAGTTGCAACAAAGGCATATCGGGCAGGCCGGTTGGCATGGTGGGGATTGCTGAGCTGGACGGTACGAAAAAAAGATACACGAACGTCGGGGAAATGTCGAACTGCTACGATGGGTACTAGTCCTACGGGCTATTTGCACGGTTGCCCGTTTGGCACGATGTCGAATTGCTACAGTTGGAAAATTGCTCAATGGAGAGCTGAACAGGGCAAGTGACACGATGGGGAATTGCCCAATGTCGAACCGACACCCTGCCCAGAAATAAATTTCAGATTTATGCCAGTTTGCGATTAGATCTAGTTTAGCTAATCACGGGGTAGATGACTCCATATAGAAAAATGTATTTAAATGGTTAACTCTAGAATACACTCGCCCATCAAGAGTTTGAACTAGTCGTAACGGAGCTCAAGTTTTTAAACTATCGATTAGTTTAATTTTTTTTTAATTATTTTTTACTGTATGATCAGTTTAAGGATGGAGACCGATTAGCATTTTATATACTTTGAGGACAGTCCTCAAACTAGCCGTTAAATCAATTGTATGAAATATCAATATTGCAACAATGTATAAACTTCGAATTCGCCAAAACTCGAGTGGGAGAAGTCGGGATTGGCAGAGTTTTTGGCAGTATCGACACGGCTGTCCAAGAGTGAACAAGAAAAGTGTAAGACAGTTTATACATGCCTCTGGAAGTTTTTATTACATTTTCACAATGTTCGGTTTGGTGATATTCACGGACGAGATATTACATGTGTGCCCAATTGGTGACATCTTCATCACGGATAAAAAATGTTCCGTGCGTTACGGAAAAAAAAATAAATATGCAGCACGTGTATTAGCTTTACATGGTAAGTAATATTGACAAAAAAAATAAACCATAAAATTTAAAATTTATATTAACGTTCTTAAAATTGTGCAGCTAAGCGAGAAGTTTTAGACAAAATTTTGAAAAGTTTGGAAAACAAAGAAGACGCACGTCTAATTACTTTCACTGCTCGCACGGACGATCAAAAAGAATTGATATTTAAAGAGATCATAAATAGAAAGTCGAAAAAACGAGGTAAAAATAGCTTTAAGTTTGTAAAACTTGAAATTTGTTATTTATTTTTTATCCATATCGAAATCAACTTTCATTTTAAGTGCAATATTTTCTATCAGCAAGTAAGGGAACGTAATATTCTCCATTTTTAGATAACCGTGTCTTATACGTCGAAAAAAAGTTATTGCCGTCATTCGAAGCTTCCTCTATTGATAATTGTGCTGATATTTTCTCAACCATAAAAAACGATGAAGGATTTTTCGGTGAGAACACGTACAAAGATTGATCTTACATGCAAAAAAAGGAATAATTTCGAACAATTCTAGAATCGTTTTTCTTTTCATAGATAATGATTCACATTTTATTGAAGTTCACGTGTTATTTTCTAAAAAAAAAAATGGACGTATCAGCGGAACCAAAAGACGTCCTAACAAATAGCGTACCACCCCAAATCTCAAATGACGTACATGAAGAATCGAAAAACGATGAAAAAAAGTCAAACAACGTGAACAATCCGATGGATTTAGAATTGCCAGCAAGCGGTAAGAGTCATTGTCGTAACATATTTCAAAACTTTCGAAGTCTATCGATTGTGCTTAATTGTAATCCTTTTCCTTATAAATATTCAGATAATACGGATATTTTGCCGATCGAGAACCAGTCCCATCGCGATAATGATCGCACAACGATGCAGGTGTTGTCCACCGAATATTGTCTTTCCGACCAGCAAGAGCAATGTAATTCTAATCAGTTTCCAAAAAAACCGCAAATCATCAGTGATGAAATGGTCAATCTCGATTACTTATTATCTTGTCTGCCTGAGAAAGTTGATATTGGTAAACATTTAAAAAGCAGAGATTCTTCAAAGTCATTTCAGGATGAAATATTATAACTATTTCCAAGTATTTTATTTCAGATTCCATTTCTCCAATCAAGTTAACCAATAGTATGCTCTTGGATTTAGATGATTTTGGAAAGGACCGCGATTTTACGGAACAAAACGAATCGACTACTATCGGACAACGCAGCACCTCGACGTCCGTAGAACCGACTCTCGTCGAATCAAACGCTACCAACAATAATATCGATGATACTGAAAAAGATCGTAAGGCTTTTGATTTTAAGAAGGGTAAACTGTAAAAAACGCGGTACATGGGATAAAGTGGGGTATCTTGAAAATAAGTGGAGAAAAGAATTTGGCGAATTTTTTTTTTTTAAATCATTTTCTTGATTTTGATATCGATCCATTAAAATAATTCTATCAATTAGCGAAATTTTTTAGACGGTATCTTGGAATTTTTTAAACCAGTTTCAAAATTTTTCGTTCAAATAAATTTCTTAACTTTTTATCCATTAAAAAATCTCTTATGTTTTACAAAAGTTTTTTTCTTTCCAAAGAAACTTTTTTTATTCACATTTTTTTGTTAGGTCCTTTTTTCCTTTTTCAACGAAATTTTTTGATTCTGATATCAATTGATCAAAATATTTCTATGGTGATGAAGGTACATCAGATTTTTTCTTTTCATTTCTCAATATTAAAAAAAAATCTATTTCTCTAATTTTCTTCCCTTAAAAAGTTATCCTCTCTATAAAAACTTAAAACAAATGCTCTTGGGTTCAAATTTCTTCGTCAAGTGAATTAAAAAAAAAAAAAATTCCCTTATTTTTCATATTAGTGGTAACTATTGCCATTATAATTAGTAATCTGAAAAGAAAATCGAAATTAGAAAACAAATGAGAGGTACGTCATTGTGCCACGAAAAAAAAAATGATTTGAAAAAGTAGTACATTTTTTATTATAACTGAAACGAAATAGACAAAGTTTATTTTTAAAAATTGAAAAATACAATAATTATTTTGTTAGTTTTCCTGCTTAGCACCGGTCGCTTCCACTGTTTTCTTTTGATAGACGTATTTTTTTCGTAAATAAGTAATATATAAATAATTTTTGAAAAAACAAACACTTTTAATAAACAAACTTTCATGAGCTGTTTCTTAATTACAGACGAATTTGTGCCCGGGGAAGATGAGACCCTATCGGACATTCCCTCCTCCGATGACGAAATCGTTGACGAAACGAGAAAGTCGTCACACGAGACATCTTTAAACATTACACTCGGTTTGAATAAACCAGGTTTTTCAGCCCCGGACGATACCAATTTATTCGTCGCAGTATCGTCAGCAACCCCAGCGTACCAAAAAAAAAACTTTTGTCTATACTGCCAAAAGTTCCAATCAAAAATCGCTCGACATCTCGAAACTGTACACAGTCAAGAAGAGGATGTAAAAAAATTCAGTACTTTGCCTCCCAAGAACCTTGAAAGAAAGGAAATAATAGCAATGATTCGGAAAAAATGCAATCATGTGTACAATAATGATCGTCGATTCAACACCGGCGAACTTTTAGTTGCTCGACGACCCAATGTGCGAATGCAGAAGACGGCTCGAGATTTTCTTGCTTGCGGTAACTGCAAGGCACAAATTTCCCGAAGACTTCTTCATGTCCATTTTAAGAAATGCACAAAAAAGAAGCGAGATGGAGAGAAAGTCGCCGTCAGTAGTGGACGCAAAGTGACGGCTCGATTGCACGAAAAAGCGAATACTGCGGTTCGTACACATATTTATCCGTACTTACGCGAAGACGCAATCGTTCGTGGCATAAGATACGATGAACTGATCACCTTGTTTGCGAACAAACAGTGTACGAAATATTCTACTCACGAACATCACTATCAAATGATTCGAGCTCGTCTACGTCTACTTGGTCGATTTTTGGCCGCGGTCAAAACAATAAAACCGTCTATTAAAGAGTTTGCTGAAGTTTTCACACCTCGGCACTACGATATAGCTGTTGACGCGGTGCGAAAGGTTGCGCAATTCGACGAAAAAAATCGTATATTTAAACACCCGGCTACTGCGTTCAATCTCGGTACATTACTCAAACAATGCGGTGATATATTACGATCCGAATATATAAAAAGAGAGAACGAGCACGATCAAAAACGCGTCGAAGATTTTTTGAAGTTGCAAGTCGAAGATTACGGAACCAGCATAAATAGAGTGGTGGCGGAGACACAAGCTCAGCACAATCGACGAAAAAAAGTCGTTTTGCCATTGAATGAAGATATTGCTAAGTTTCATAATTATTTAAAGAGGGAACGCAGAGAATATTTCGGTAGAGTGAAAAAAAAATTCACGTACTCTGATTGGAAAAATCTTGCAGAAATGACTTTATTATCACTGCAATTTTTTAATCGGCGACGACCTGGAGAGACCGAACGAATCTACTTAGAAGATTTCAAGAATTGGCAAGGAATGGAAAGTTTTGCCGATAAAGAAACGTTCAGTTTGCTGAGTGAAGACGGAAAAAAAAACGCTCGAACATTTGTACGTTTCGAGATAAGAGGAAAGAAAGGACGCGGTGTGCCAGTTTTGGTTCACAAGGAGTTGTTTGACTGTCTCGAACTAATTATTCACCACCGGATTGTTGCACGCATTCCACGAATCAACCCATATCTCTTTGGATTACCGTCGGTCGACAAAAATCGTAACAAGTATTTACGCGCATGTAGTCTCATGAACAAACACTCACAACGGTGCAATGCTGCAATTCCCAGCAGCCTACGTGGGACTCAATTACGCAAACATATTGCAACACATTGTATTAACCTCAATTTGTCCGAGGGTGAGGTGACGGATTTGGCCGACTTTATGGGTCATAACCCAGGAACCCATAAGAAATTTTATCGTCAGCCTGTACTACAGACGGATATCGTTCATATGACCAAGATATTGCAAATAATGCAATGCTGTAACGAGTCTTCCGATGAATCTGAGACCAGCGATGAAGAAGTTACGAACGGGCATGAAGAAAGCTCTCTGAATGGTGGTTAGTTTTATTAATAGCTATTGCTTGATGCATATTATGATGCATATTCGTTAATTTATTTGTAATCCATTTCAGCTAATTCGACTTTTGGACGATCGACAGTAACAAAAACTCGAGGATGGACGAGTGTTCAGCGAAACACCGTTTTGGCACGCTTCCAATCATTATTGGATTCTGACAGAATGCCTAATGGCAAAGAAATCCAAGACCTCATCGACGAAGCAGTGTCTTTAAAAGATAAAACGGTTCCACAAATTCGTACTTGGATTTACTGTCAAAAAAAAAAAATTGCATGGAAAACTTGCTGGCAAAAAAAGTGAATTCGTCATGTACACAGTTTGAAAAAATATAAGAAACAAACAAACCTTTTTGAAAGATATTAATAAAGACATCGTGTAACATTTGCCACCATACTTCTCAATAAATATTTGTTCGTATTACTGATTATGATTTTTGGTAATTATCATTTGACCCTTATACCTTACTTTAAATTGAGAGGTTGAACGTTTTTTCTTTTTAGATAGAAAAATTCATTACAATTAATCAATTTGCAAATTGTTAAACAAAATGAAAAACATTTTGCTTAATAATGCCAATATAATTCTAGTGACACAAAAAAGATCCTTTTTGGATTCTTCCATTGCTTTGTACCTTTTTTTACTGTTTATCAACAAATAAAGTGCGCGCATACGTGAATATTAAGATTTATAAAGGGTACAATTAACTCTTAGGTGCGTTTCCATCCAATGTATCTTGATCTCACGTTCCCGTGACTGTTCACGCAGTTCCAATATATGGATCTTCCTGGATTATGACTTTATTTTCTTCAGAACATTTCACACCAATAATAACAAAAATATTAAAAGTCTTAGAATACGTATTTTCAATGAGATGATGAGTTGAAAGATCTTAACAATTTATTCTCTGGTTTTTTCGTAAAATAGTTATGTTCTTATTGTTAATATATTAAATAATTAAATCAACTTTTTTCACGGAATATTGAATTTGTTCCCATGACTGAGTTTATAGAATTTCAATATATGGATTTTCCGGGACGATTATTTCGGCTTAATTATTATTATTTTTCTAACTTAATGAGTTGAAATGTTCAAACATCTCTGTTTTTTGTGGAATCACTTTTTTATGCAATTTATAAAAAAAGTCAAATATAAAAAAAAATGTATTCTTGATCGGTTGATATTTCCTTATTTGTTACTCTATCTGTTTAATTGTGATATTTCTTATATTCTATTACAGCCTGACAGTAATCCGTTTATCAGAAAAATACTGAATGGCTTTATAATGCATATTATATAAGAAGATACGTCCTCATAGTAGTTGGTGTTCAAAAATATATTTGATGTCCTTATAATGCATATTATATAAGAAGTCTCATAGTAGCCATATTATAGAAATAAGTTAATATCAAGAAAAATATTGTATATTGTTCAATTATATATTGTTTGTTTGATACAGAATCATACCGCTGATCATTTTGACTATAAATATCATTGCGTCCTCAAAACATACCTTGGGCATATATATATATAAAAGTTATTTTAACCAAAACTGAAACTGAGCGTGATCTTTATAGTCCAGTCACCTTAGGCCATATTTCACAAAGTTTTATTCAAGAGGTGTAGAGGTTAGCCAATTTTCTTGTAGGTTGTTTGGACCCATGGGAATATAGCCCTGAGTTTTCGTAAAAATCCATCCTGCATATTAGCAATAAACAATGATTGAAAAAAAAAATCGGTTTTTTTGAGTTAACACTTTTGGAACGCGTCCTAACGAAAAAAGTTTCAAATAAAATTTGTTCATCATAATGTCCTCTATGAAAAAGGTCCTATAAAAAAATACGCTAGCATTGTTATTTAAGCGGTTAATTGCAAATGAACCAACAAATTCACAATTTTTTATCTGCAACTGCAATCAATTGTTTGTTATGATATCGGTTCGAAGTCCATATATAATGTAGAGAAGGGAAACCCCAAGAGAATGGTCCAAGATTTATCAATCTACGAGTTATAGTTTAGCAACAATTCGTGATCTTCGAAAAAACATTGACCTTCAATAGAATTTGTCGATGAAGGCCCACAGTGTGGAAAAAAATTGAGAAGCTTCGCGTCATCATACACAAAGTATATAAAAAAAAGAAATCGTTTTCGTTGATAATAAATACTGTTTTTTGACGATTTTCGTTTTTTGCTTATGAACAAATAGCAATTCTGACCAAAGTTACGAAAATAGCTGAACATTTTTTTCACAATTCGATGCATTTTTGAAAAACGAACAATTTAAAAAAAAAAAAGTCCGAATATCTTGATTACACACCGAAATATGAATATTTTAACGTTTTTTCAATTTTCTTTTGTGGTAATTGAGATTTTTGCAAAAATCAAATTCGATAGCCTTCCTTAGGCTTACAGCTACGGGATTCAATAAAATACCGACCTTTAGAAGGAACTATGTCACTACAGTTATCAACGTATTCCAGTCGATGGCGCGCGGCCGAGCGCGCGGCGCCGGCCGCCCGACCGGGCAGCGCAGTGGGGGTACCTCTTCTCGTTTCACATCCCCGCGCGAGCGGCTTAGTTAACAAATTCGATAACTTCCTTCAAAATGGTCGTAGAACAAAACTTTTTTTTAAATTTTACCTGATTTTTTCTCGCGAACACGATGGTACCCTTTAAAATCGTGTTCGCCCCATAGCAGACCTGTGATCATCGTTTTTTTTTATTTTACATATAACCATGCTTTATAATTATTTTACGGTGAATGGAAAAAGGTATCTCGAATAAATCTTTTAGCCGATACTGTTTCATACCTTACAATAAGTTAGTTGTACACTTGAAATATATTTAGTTCCGAAGAAATTAATCGTTATTTTCAATTTTCTTTTTTGAGTTCGAAAGTAAACTGAAAAGAATAACGAATTTCGCATAGAAAATTCTCAGCAGTATTGTTCCTACTTCGGTTAAGAGTGTAGTTCCCTGAATCGTACCACTGCGAAATTTTATTAAAATGTTATCTCCGAAATTGCGAGATGAGGGCTTCCGTGTGGAACAAGCAGTTGAAGATGCTGACTGCTTAATAATAAAGACAGCAATCTCCGTTAGTGATAGTTACGAGTCGGTGTATGTTGTAGGCGAAGACCTTGATTTACTCGTAATATTATCTCAGGTTGTGCAGGCCAAGAAAAATATTTATTTACTCAAACCTAGCTGGCAAAGTGTCGAAGAAAAATTGTATTCCACGAGTAGCTTTCAATATCCTGAGATTCAACATCTCATCGGATTTATTCACGCTTTCACCGGCTGCGATACAACGTCTTCGCTGTACAAGCAGGGGAAATAAAAAATAATTAAACTTTTGAAGAGTGACCGTAACAGTCTCCTAAAAGAAGCTGAACTTTTCAATAATCCGACATCTGTTAGAAGCTCGATCCAAGCAGCTGGACAGAGCATGATAATGGCCATGTATGGTGTGCGTAGTACAGATATAACAGGGTATGACGAATTCCGATATTTGTGTTTTACGAAATCGAGCCTTAAGAGCACGTTTAATTTAAGTTCTCTTCCTCCAACTTCTGAGGCTTATAATGAACATTCGATTCGCACGTTTCTACAAGTTTGTCAATGGCAAGACGAATGTTCGAAGAACCCCATGCAGTGGGGGTGGAAAAAAAGTAGAAATATGTTAGAGCCGATAACATGTAGGAAAGATCCCATTCCACCCAACTTATTAGAAATTATTTCATGCTCGTGCGATAAGAGTGGCTGCACATCCTATTGCACGTGTCGGAAATTAGGATTGAAATGTACAGTTCTGTGCAAAAAATGTAACGGCATAAGTTGTGCGAACACTGCCGAACCCGAAGTAATTTTAAGCGATGATGAATACAAGGAAGAAAATTTTAATTTCGAAGACGCAATCGACGACGAAATTGGAGTTGACTTTCCCATGATAACGGTGGCATAAAATGTACATAGTGACGACGAGTATGAGCCTGACGGAAAAAAAATGAAAATGTAGATTTTGTAGTGAATTTTTCTTTCCGAATTTTTTTCATTCACATTAATAAACTTATTGTAATGAATGAAACAGTGTCCGCTAGAAGATTTATTCGAGATACCTTTTCCCATTCACCGTAAAATAATTATAAAGCATGGTTATATGTAAAATTTAAAAAAACGATGATCACAGATCTGCTATGGGGCGAACACGATTTTAAAGGGTACCATTGTGTTCGCGAGAAAAAATCAGGTAAAATAAAAAAAAAGTTTTGTTCTACGACCATTTTGAAGGAAGTTGTCGAATTTGTTAACTAAGCCGCTCGCGCGGGGTTGCGGAGCGAGAGGAGGTACCCCCACCGAGCTGCCCGGCCGGGCGGCCGACGCCGCGCGCTCGGCCGCGCGCCATCGACTGGAATACGTTGATAACTGTAGTGACACAGTTCCTTCTAACGGTCGGTATTTTATTGAATCCCGTAGCTGTAAGCCTAAGGAAGGCTATCGAATTTGATTTTTGCAAAAATCTCAATTACCACAAAAGAAAATTGAAAAAACGTTAAAATATTCATATCTCGGTGTGTAATCAAGATATTCGGACTTTTTTTTTTTTTAATTGTTCGTTCTTCAAAAATGCATCGAATGGTGAAAAAAATGTTCAGCTATTTTCGTAACTTTGGTCAGAATTGCTATTTGTTCATAAGCAAAAAACGAAAATCGTCAAAAAACAGTATTTATTATCAACGAAAACGATTTCTTTTTTCCGTATACTTTGTGCATGATGACACGAAGCTTCTCAATTTTTTTCCACACTGTGGGCCTTCATCGACAAATTCTATTGAAGGTCAAAGTTTTTTCGAAGATCGCGAATTGTTACTGAACTATAACTCGTAGATCAATAAATCTTGGACCATTCTCTTGGGGTTTCCCTTCCCTACATTATATATGGACTTCGAACCGATATCGTAACAAACAATTGATTGCGGTTGCAAATAAAAAATTGTGAATTTGTTGGTTCATTTGCAATTAACCGCTTAAATAACAATGCTAGCGTATTTTTTTATAGGACCTTTTTCATAGAGGACATTATAATGAACAAATTTTATTTGAAACTTTTTTCGATAGGACGCGTTCCAAAAGTGTTAACTCAAAAAAACCGATTTTTTTTTTATCAATCATTGTTTATTGCTAAAATGCAGGATGGATTTTTACGAAAACTCAGGGCTATATTCCCATGGGTCCAAACAATCTACAAAAAATTGGCTAACCTCTACACCTCTTGAATAAAACTTTTCCTAAGGTGACTAGACTATTATAATCTCACAACTGTTCAAAGATATCAAATATTCACCGAATACGAGTTTTTCATACATCATTCTCTTAGTTATCAAAAAAAAAAACAAAGAGAATGGTTTCTAAATAAACTTTATTATTGTATTCAAGGAACATTTTATGGTAAAAGAGAAGAGGCACCGTTTTTGACTCCGTTCTAGAGTTTACGTTCAGAAAAATGGATTGTTGGGGCTAGGATTAATAAACAAAATTATTTATTTAGATACTGTTCAAAAGTTTATTTATTGATTTAAACTTTATTTTTGCACTATCACTCTTCTACCGATAATATAATAAAAGTCACTTTAATCAAAAGTTGAACCTGACCGCGATCTTTATAACCTTACAACAAAGATATTAAATGTTCACCGAATACGCGTTTAAAGTCCTGATCTCGAATATGTCTAACCAAAAATCAAATTATCTGCTTTCACACCCGCGATTTTTATAACCTTACTTTTTCACCCCACAACTGTCACTAGTATAACCGCGATCTTTTTTTCTAAACTCACAGCTGTCACTCTTACTTATACATTCTGAAGAAAAGTCATCGGCTGTCAAATCAACGAACACAGTCTCGCATATCACCAGAAAATTTCTAGTTATAACTAGTGTCACTAGACAGCAACCGCTAAACGTCAAAAAATGTGTGCGAAAAATGCCACCTTTTCTTGATGATTTGGAAGGATGAAATATTAATATTTCCAATATGCGTTAGGCTACAGAGTTCTAAATAGTCACGATCGAAAGAAAAAAAAAAATAAAAAATACGTGAACTAGCAACATCTTTTAAAACGTTGTAATTAATTAAATATCGCCGAAACAATTTTCGAAAACCGTTCGAAACCGCTTTGCTTGCTGTAAAGACTCTAGTAGCGACTCGTCTTCACCATCTTATAATATACGTAAATGTACTTGTCTCGAGTCATTACCGCGACTCTAAATTTCACATCCGCGATCTTTATAACCTTTTTCAACTCACAGCTGTCACGGTTATTACATGATATAAAAAACACTTATTAGTTCTCGCATTATTACTCTTTATCTATTACTAACCAAAATCAATACTGAAAATAATATCCGTCAGCTTTCACATCTGCGATCTTTATAATCTTATTTTTTTAAACTCACAACTGTCACTATTAATATAGAATTTCACATCCGCGATCTTTATAACCTTTTTAAACTCACACCTGTTCACTGTTATTACATGAAGAAAAGTCAATCGGCTGTCACATCGATGAACACAGTCTCACATATCACCAGATTTCTAGTTACAACTAGTGTCACTGGACGGTGACCGCGAAACGTGTGCGAAAAACGCACCATTTTTTTGATGATTCGGAAGAATGAAATATTAATATTTCCAATATGCGTTAGACTACAGAGTTATAAATAGTCACAATCGAAAGAAAAAAAAATTAAAAATACGTGAACCCGCATCATTTTTCAAAACGCTGTAATTCTTTAAATATCGCCGAAACAATTTTCAAAAACTGTTCGAAACCACTCTGCTTACTGTAAAGATTCTAGTAGCGACTCATCATCTTCGACATTAGAGTATATTAAGTGTACTTGTCTCGAATCGCTACCGCGACTCTAGATAATATATGATTCTATAGAGTTTACGTCCGGAAGAATGGATTGTTCGGGCTAGGGTTAATAAAAAAAAATATTTATTTAGACTGTTCAAAAGTTTATTTAATGAATTACATTTTATTTTTGCACTATCACTCTTCTATCTATAATGAAATTCACTTTAAGGGACAACACCACTGTGACGGCTTCAAAAAATCGATTTTTTGAAAACCATTTTAAAAAATCTAAAATACTTTTAAGATTGAAATGCCGTTGGACCCAGGTCGAAAAAATAATTATTTTCGTAGATATTGAATATTTTGTGGAGCGGTGCAGCGGTCCGCGACGCTCGGGGTCCCGGGCAGCTGGGCGCCTTAGGGTCGCCAGGTATTCTTCCCGCCTTTCTCAGGTATTCTTTTGGCTCCCTTCACAAATCCGGCTATTGTTAGCCGGTTAACTATTGTTATAAATATAGTTTCGAAAAATAGCACTTGGTGGCGATAATTGAAAAAATTCCATGGCAGGTATAGGGATAGCGTCATAGCGTCAGTTTGCGAATAGAAGCGACGCTATTCGTGTCTAATCACTCCAAATCGTTTCGTTTGTGAATATCAAACGCTCCAAATTATTATTTTCAAGTTCAAATGGAGGATAAGAAAGTGTACACGGGGAAAAAGGGAACAAAGCGGAGCTATGTGACGAGGAGTCGATCGAAAATTTCGAATCGAAAACCTCCGAACCGTTATAGCTCCGAAAACAGTTCTGCAGAGCATGTGAGTACGTCGGCGAAAAAGTTAAAATCATCGGACGATTTAGAGGTCGGTGTTACTAACGATTTCAGTTATCATATAGTACAACTTTTCACTGCATTGAACATTATATCCACGTTAGTGAAATGTAAAGTATGTGATCGTGACATAAAATTCACCGAAAAAAGTTTGCGCGGACTCGGGTTCAAAATCGAGGTCGATTGCGGCCATTGTGAAAAAGTGTTAATCAATTCGTGTCCTATGATTGACAATGCATACGAAAGAAATCGTCGGATCGTATTCAGTATGCATCTTCTTGGCGTCGGTTTGAATGGCCTGATGAAATTTTGTGCATTCATGGACCTACCGCGCCCCATATTTCAGTCTTTTTACGATCGAATCATAAATTCGATTTCGATTGCCACTAAAGCGGTGAGCGCAATGAGCAAAAAAAAGCTGCACTTGAGGAGCAGAGAATTTCGTTGGAAAATGGGGTGGCGGACGGAATTATCGTTTCAGGCGACGGATCGTGGCGAAAGCGCGGTTTCAGCTCGCTTTTCGGTATAACATCGCTAATCGACTGGTACACTAAAAAAGTGATTGACGTTATGGTTAAATCGAAATACTGCAAAGCTTGCGAGCATTGGGAAAAAAAGAAAACACCGCGGAGTACTGGAAATGGAAAGCTACCCACGACGATGAGTGCCAGGCGAACCATAGCGGCTCCTCCGGAAAAATGGAAGTCGACGCAGCTATCGAAATGTTTCAACGGTCTGAAGAGCTCTATGGCATAAAATATAAATATTATATTGGTGACGGCGATTCTAAAACGTTTCTAGGCATATCGAATAGCGATCCATACGTGTGTGTGTGTGTGTGCCCACTTGTCCTGATGTGAGCTTCTAAATATTCGAATATACCCTATTTCATCACATTTTTCCAATAACTTCAAAACCCCATAACTTATGGTTTTTATGGGAAATGTCAGCCTCCCCCGATGAAATTTCATTAATGGTGACTAATCGAAGCAGTTCATGCTAAAAAAAAAATTCTTGCATCGATTTTCGGAAAAGTGGTCAAACTGCATAATTACCGTAATAATGACAGTATAAACTCTCTGTGATCCCACATCTTAAACGCTGCATGTTAAATTGTGTCCCAGAAAAGACGAATTATAAATTGAACATTCCAAAACCCCTAACAGCTATGGCAATGAACACAATCGGGCCCATTTAGACCCCGTGTGACCAGGAAGCGTTAATTTCGTGTTCGCGAGCTGGAATATTTTTATATTTTATTATTGAAGAAACTCGCACTGTCTCTTTTACCAGTTATTATAACAGAATATAACAGAATAAAACTGCTAAGTATAATTTTTTACAGTGTCAAAAAGTCGGTAAAAAACCTGTGCAAAAAACGTCAACGACAAATAAAGGCGCAGAGCGGTGAGGTTGGATCACAGCGTTACGGGCACAAGAGACGAGTGAAGACGAGAAAGATAAATAAACAAGGTAACATTACATATTTGACGAAGGTGCAAAGTAGATTCCCGTAATAATTTGCTTGAATAATTAATTCGTTAGATTGTTTCTTCTCGATCCTTTTATCGGTTTTTGTTCAACACCATTTATGATATGCATAGACATATCATAAATATATCATTTGGTGAGTTCAATTAATAATTAACAGTCCAGAAATTATGTGTAGCTGGCAAATTTAAATTGTTGTCTTTTTATGTCGGAGGAAAATGGATTTGGTCAAACTCCGCCATCTGGAATATTAAATTTATATTGGATGACTATGTGAATCTATTTTGCATCTTCCGTATTGTTACTGCAGGCGTATGCTGTGAATGAAAAATGTTGACTACAATTTTTTTTTGGTTTTACCTAAAAACGAAATATAGTAGAAAAATTATAGTAATAGAATAAATAAATAGAAAATAGTCAACATTTCCGTAGAAAAAAAACGGACAAACAAAATATAGCGTTGAAATATTATAAAAAACTTGTTTATATTTGTAAAAAAAGCAAGAAAAACGTTAAACCGTCAACAAAAAAGACTAAGATACAACAAATTTTTTTGGGTTATATTGTATTGAAATATTGGATTCGAAGGTTTGTTGTTCTTTTAAGCGGAAAGGCTGTTTTCTAATGACTGCAATGATAAAATCATCTTTCGAAATTTGGAAAACTGAAAAATATTAACCATTATGTAAATTGCCACGTCTTCTTTGAATTTGAAAAAGTATTCAAATAACTGTCTTATTATCAAATGAAAATCGCATGAAACATAGAAGGCGGGTTGCTCTACTTCTAAGCAAAATTTCAAATCGATACCTTAAGTTCATTCGTGTTTAAAAGATTCCTGAACACTATGACTTTTGATTAGCCAACCCAATTTTGAATGTGTCGTATGCATGCATTATGGAGCCGAGAGCACGTATTCACCAAGCTTATAGCCCAGTGAATTGTGTGCTTTTGCCCACGCTTTTCGAGGTGTGGATACGGATGACATTGTTCAATAGATGGGTTATTCACTGTAAAACCAAGTGTGTTATTGTTAACACATGTTGAGTGTGTTCTGTATTTAATGCCATAAGCGAACTATAGATTTTTTGTTGTCACATTTTATACGTTTTAAGATGTGTTGAAAATCTATAGTTCGTTTATGACGCGAAGTACAAAACACGCTTAATGTGTGTTAGGAAAAACATCCTCGGTTTTAGAGTGTAATCTGAGTCACGTATATTCTTTATTCATGACGCGATAGTTGGCTAAAATTTCAGAAATAAATTATAACGGGATGAAATTCGTACGACACCCATACATAACCGACGTTCATCGCCGACACACTTTGACACGACGCTTGAACACCGACGTACGCACACCACTATCACACAGACGAGTAGGAGAAAGACGGACGACGCGAAGAACCGGAGAAGTCTGGTTTTCTCCCCTATGAGCGACGCTCAGCGTCGACACACACGTGCTCGACGTCGATCTCACACAGGTGAACGAGAGAAGGACAGATAATCTGAAAAAACGGCTGAATCTGGATTCCTCGCAAATGGCCAACGCTCCGGCGGGTATATAAGGCCGACGAAACAGCCCAAGAGGACCTTATTCTTCTACATCCTCCGAACGATCCAGTTCTCCTCTCCGCCTGCCTGAGTTTCAGCATTGCGCCTGAAGCTCGGCACCTAAGGCTTCCCTAAAAATCTCTTAGAGCGCTCAAGTGACCGTATTGCACGATCGCCAAGGCGAAGTCCTCTCCTGTTGGGCCCACTCCTCATCGTACTAACATTGCATGTGGCGCGTATAGGAGATCCCTAAGGAAAAGGTGTAGCGTGGTCGCCTCGCACAATCACGAGACACGGTCCTGTCCGACGGACTCGCCCTGTGAGTGCTAGCATTGCGTCTAGCGCCCGTAGGTCATCCATCGGGTAGTGTGCACGTGGTCTGGCCAGCCGACTCCGAGCATAGACACTTTTCTCAGGACCGAAGTTTCTGCTTTATGAGTTTTCAGGTGAAACCGACCCATTGTGCTGTCTCCTAAGCAAGCCCGGCTCATCTCGTTGAAATGTTTTTGTTTTATGTACTGGCACAGCGTCTAGAGTATGGGAAAAAATAATTCGACATAACATAGATTTAAGAAGCCTTGAGGATAGGAACTGGCGAACCTAAGCACCTCGTCTCTGACTTGACCTCGGAATAAGAAATTAATACCACAAATAAACAAATCCTTTCCTTTTCTTTATGCAAATTTGGCCATGACGGATCGTCGAAATCCGTCCCGATGCTATCAAAACAATTAACGATAATTTTCTTTGTACGCGGCGCCTTCGGCCTCGTACGTTTGGCCGCATTGGACCGGCAACGTCCAGCTTCATGAATAAAACAATTTTTTCCCCTTGAATTTCTTTGCAATAAAATAAATTTCTTTTCTATTCTTTTATTTTACTTGCAGCAAAAGAGCCTATGATGACCAGATCCCGGTTACTATAACCCATGAGAGGATCATAATCTGAGGCATAAAAAAAAAATATCCCGGTTACTATAACCCATGAGAGGATCATAATCTGAGGCATAAATATATATATATATATATATATATATATATATATATATATATATATATATATATATATATATAACAAAATAATCATAACAATAGCAATACCTTAATTTTATAAAATAGTCAAACTAAAGTCAAATTGAAATTAGAAGCCCCCTCCAACAAATTAGAGTCCGGAACACGACCCCACCTCGTCAACAAAAAAAAATATAATAAACGCATAAACGAGAAAAGTCACATTGGCGCCCGAACAGGGACCCGAGAAGCAAGCTAGGGAAGCGAAGAGGAAAATCAAAAAAAATCCTGGTCGCAAGCAAAATGGCGACAAACGTATTAAGAGACCCGACATTGACTGGAACGCCATCTCCCTCGCACGACCTATCCGATATACCGTTTCTTGACGCTACGGACGATCTCTCAAGACAAGGAATACCAGTATCAACAAGAAACTTTGACGATGCAAACGGAAACCTAGAAGATACCAGAAAAAACGAATACAAACAGGAAATAGTACAACCGCTATCGACGATAGTCGAAGAGATGAAGGATCAACAAAGAACCGGGCAACGAAATAACAAAATACGATTCAAAAATATGAGCAACATCGTCGCCCGCCGATTAGAAAACATGGAGAAATATCTACATGACTCGATAAATGTCCTGAAAGGAGAACTCACGGAGGCAACAGTAACGCTTAGGGAAACCTAGGATCCCACAAGAAGCTTGCGTACCACATCAAGAGAGCAAAAAAGACAAGTACCTAGCGAAAATGACTCGATGGAAAGACGAGGGGAGGACGACGATCAGAGCCAACTAACACGCGCAGCGGAAAATACCTCGTGGGGTGCGCCGAAATTGATTTCGCCGACATATAACGGTAATACCTCAGGACGACCAATAAAATTCTTGGAAGAGTTGAGACAATATAAGAACGCCCTAGGGCCGCGGTATGATTTCAAAATAATAGTTACGCAAAACTTGACAGGAATAGCATCGGACTGGTGGAAACTCATTGCATACGACTGTGAACGATGTAGTGATTTTGAGAGACAATTTGAGCAGAGATTCTGGAGTGACGACATCCAATTTGCGGCCAGAGAAAGCAAAAGAGATTGGCGTATGCTCTAAATGCTCTCGGAACAGCACGAGAAATAAGACCTCCCCTCTCTGATCATGAAATCATCAAGAAGTTGTCAAGACATTTTTTAGAGGGAATAAGAGATGCCGTAATAAATTGAGGGATAAGAAATACACAAGACTTCCTCAATCTACTGGCAGCATTCGATCAAACAGGTCCGATAAACCATCAACGAGAAAGATGGGAACAAAAACCAAACATAACAAATAATCAAGAAAGGACAAAAACCCAAACTCGAGCGATCCGCCAGGTCGGTACAACAACACGCACCGCCAAGCTAGCGAGAATCGGCCGTGGGACAATAAAAACATAAGAAAAGAACGCGAAACCCCGCCACGAATACGCGTACTAACGGAAGAGGAAGAAGTAGGCGAAGAAGAAACAAACATGGAGAAAACCAAAGAAAACCCACCGGAAAACGAGGACACGTCACCTCCCGAACTACAAGAGTAAGAGAGGTGATGTTAGGCTTCGGGGAAAACACAAGAGAATATCTATTAAGCGAGCCGGAACAACCTATGAAGACAAGACCAAAATTTCCAACGATAACTATCGGAATCGAAGGAAGAATACTAAAGGCGCTCATCGACACAGGGAGCGAAGTAAATGCGATCTCTGAACAGCTTTATCAGGAAATGATCGAATCCTTTAAAAAATGCCCAACACTGCCGTTGACTGGAGTAACCGTAACAGGAGCAGTAAAAGGAAGACCAGTCAGGGTATCGAAACAGGTGTATGCAATAATAAATTTACAAAAAACGGTAGAGACAACAACGCTTTTGATAGTACCAAAGTTGACCAAAATAGGAGGTCCATCATCGGGATGGACCTCCTAGATAGATTAAAATCAAAAATTGACCTCGAAACCCGACAACTAATATTCAAAACATCCTACGAACCGATGAAGACTCACAGCATTCCATTCGACCGTGCAAGAAACGGTGGAGATCGAGAAGAAAAATATATTCTCACGATCGATACAACTAGTAAAGAAATATACGAGGCCTCAGATGAGGAAATCCACGACAAAGTGAAGGAGACTCACTGGACAAACAATCATCAGCGAGACGAATTCGAGCAATTAATATGGAAACACAGAACAGTGTTCAGTAAAAAGCCAGGATTACTGACGACATACGAACATGAATTACGCGTAATACCGCACACACCATTCAAAACCCCAAATTACCCGATCCCGCTAGCATATCGAGATGACGTAGACAACGAAATTCAAAAAGTGATCAACCAAGGAATAATACAACGATCCTTGAGCCCATACAATAACCCACTAGTAGCGGTAGCAAAAAAACGGAACGGTACGACTCTGCCTGGACGCCCGCAAGATTAATACAATCCTAGAACCGGACCACGAAAAAATGGAGATAGTGGAAGCTCTATTTCAAGAATGCACGAGCGTAAAATATGTCATCACTGGATCTACGATCAAGCTTCTGGCAAATACCACTGACACCTGACTCAAGAAAATATACTGCATTCACGTACAGAGGCCACAGCTATAAATTCCGCGTAACGCCGTTTGGGTTGAAAACAAGTACAGCAAGTCTCGTGAGAGGATTGGAACCGGTACTCCGAGGGCTAGCTCACACCATTAGACGACCTTACTTCATAGACGACCTCCTCTGCATGTCAGAAACATTTGAGGAACACATGAAACACCTAGAGGAAATCTTTACTCGACTCAGAGATCATGGACTCACTATAAGCTTGGAAAAATCTACGTTCTTCAAAGAAAAAATAAAATTTTTTGGACATATACTATCGGCGGAGGGTATTCAACCAGACCCTGAGAAAATTGCTGCAATTCACAACTTTCCGATGCCTAAAAATATCAAACAATTACGAGGGTTCCTAGGACTGATCAACTACTACACGAAATTCACGAAAGAACATAGCGAAGCCACAATGCCGTTGCTCAACTTAATTCGAAAAAAATCAAAAATGGAGATGGAGTGAGGTCGAAAAGGGAGTATTCGAAAATACGAAATCGAAATTTATTCGATTCGAGGTGTGGATACGAACGACATTGTTCAATAGATGGATTATTCACTCTAAAACCAAGTGTGTTATTGTTAATACACGTTCAGTGTGTTCTGTATTTAATACCATAAGCGAACTATAGATTCTTTGTTGGCACATTTTATACGTTTCAAGGTGTGTTGAAAATTTATAGTTCGCTTATGGCGTGAAGTACAAAACACGCTTAATGTGTGTTAGGAAAAACATCCTCGGTTTTAGAGTGTAATCTGAGTCACGTATATTCTTTGTTCATGACGTGATAGTTGGCTAAAATTTTAGAAATAAATATTTGATACCGGAATGAAACTACAAGTAAAAAATATAGCGACATTTGATTAACCAACCCAATTTTGAATGTATCGTATGCATACATTATGCAGCCGAGAGCACGTGTTCACCAAGGTTATAGCCCAGTGAATTATTTGCTTTTGCCCACACTTTTCAAGTTGTGGATGCGGACGCCATTATTCAAACTAAAGTTAGTGATCTTCAATTGCATACTTTGTTTCTGACCGTACCTATTTCACGTTTTAATAAAGTAACAGTAAACGCAACTGCAGAAATATAAATTGTGAAGCTCAAAAGGACCGCAAACAACGGGAAATTCCTTACAAGATTAGCTAATAGACATCATTTATATATAACCTATTAACATGTAAAATAGTAGAATCTAGTATTTCAAATATCAAAACAAATTGTCAGGGAACGGTAGAACAAAAAGGGCAGGGGGAGAAGGATGGGGACTGCGTAAAAAAATCCCCTCAAGTTTCGACACCATTTTATTTCGCAAATTATCGCCACACGTTAATGCTCTCTGTATAGTTCTTGGCATCTTTTTCCATCACTACCCTGGAAAGTGACCAGCTAGTCGACGGTAGGGCCCAGGACAAAAAGGGCAAGGGGGTGGGGCTATCCAGAAATTTTGGAATTTCTCACTCCGTGAATCATCGTTGAAGGTAAAAAAAAGAGGCAGTCAAGTTTAATGAAGTTCATGATCCCGGAAAGCACTTTATAAAAGAATACTGAAAAACTTTAACGCTCACTGTATGCATCTTGGTATTCATTTTATTTTGTATTTCATTTATCAAATCTACGAGAAGAAGGGCAAGAAATTGACGAGAGAATGTAAGCAAACGAATGGCTACTGTGTAAAGGACGCTGCTAGAGGACGGTAGGGCCTAAAACAAGGAATGCAAGCTGCGAGGGGGCGGCGGGCTGTGCAAAAAAATGCCCCAAGACGTTTCGGGACTTCTCATTTCGCGAATCGTTCTTGAAAGTAAAATGAATGAGCAGTTGAAGTAGAATAAAGAACGCGGTCCCGAAAAGCACCGTTCCTGAGAATACCGAAAAACTTTTGCGCTCTCTGTATGGATCTTGACATCTATTGTATTCTGTATTTCGGTGATCAAGTCTAAAAGAAGGTGAGGAAGAAATTAACAAGAGAATATAAGCGAACGAATGACTACTGTGTAAAGGATGCTGCTAGGGGATGGTAGAACCCAGGACATGAAATGCAGTGGTCAGAGGAGGGGGGGGTTGTGCCGAAAAATTCCCCAAGAAGTTTCGGCATTTCTCATTTCACGAATCGTCCTCGAAAGTAAAATCAAGGGGCAGTTGAAGGAGAATAAGGAACGGGGTCCCGTAAAGCACCCTTCCTGAGAATACCGAAAAACTTTTGCGCTCTCTGTATAGATCTTGACATCTATTGTATTTTATATTTCGGTTATCAAGATGAGGACGAAATTGATAAGAGAATATAAGCGAACGAATGACTACTGTGAAAAGCACACTACTAGGGGACGTAGGGCCCAGAACAAAAAAGGGAGGAGTGCTGTGTAGGAAAATGCCCCAAGAAGTTTCAGCACTTCCCACTTCGCGAATCGTCCTCGAAGGTAAAATGAAGGAGCAGTTGAAGTTGAACAAAGTTCGCGGTCCCGAAAAGCACCCTTCGCAAGAATACCAAAAAACTTTACCGTTCTCTGTATAGCTCTTGGCATCTGTTTTATTTCATGTTACGTTTATATAGCCAAAGAAAAGTAGGGAAAGAATTGACGGAAGAATATAAGCCAATGGATCAGAGCCTTAGAAAGCACATTGCAAGGGGATGGTGGATTCCAGACCAAGAAGGGCGGAGGAAGGAGGGGGGCTGCGGAGAAAAAAATTCCCAGAAGTTTTGGCACCGTTTTATTTCGCAAATCATCCTCATACGTCGTAAAAAGCAATGAAATTTTAATGAAGTTCGCGGTCCCGAAAAGCACTCTTCGCAAGAAAACCAAAAACTTTACCGCTCTGTGTATGGTTTTGGCATTTTTCTTTTTTATGTTTGGTTTGAAAGCCTAAGAAGTGAGGAAGAAATTGGCGAGAGAATATAATCGAATGAATTACAACCCCTCAAAACACACTGTCAGGGAACGGTAGAACAAGAAGGGCAGGGGGAGAAGGATGGGGTCTGCGTAAAAAAAATCCTCTCAAGTTTCGACACTATTTTATTTCGCGAATTATCCCTACATGTTAAAAAAGAGGCATTTGCAGTTTGGTGAAGTTCGCGGTCCCCAAAAACACTTTTGAAAAGAATACCGAAAAACTTTAGTGCTCAATGTATGGATCTTGGCATCTATTTTATTTTAAATTTCGTTTATTACGGCTAATAGAATGTGAAGAAAGATTTAACGAAAGATTAAAAGCGAATTATCCACAACGCAGGAAAACATACTGCCAGCGTCGGTAGGATCCAGAACAAGAAAGGCAGCGGGCGGCGGAAGGAGACTGCGCAAAAAATCCTCAGAAGATTTTAACGAAGTTCGCGGTCCCAAAAAGCACTTTTTAAAAGAATAGCGAAAAATTATACCTCTCTCTACGTGAATTTTAGCAGCTTTCTTATTTTATTTACCGTTTATAAATCCTGAGAGAGGTTGGGAAAAGAACTTACGAAAGAATGGTGCAACTGGATAGTACTGTTTACGGAATTGAGATTCTTTGTATAATCCACAGCCTGTCGTACAGATTTTAGTAACTTTCTTATTAGTAAATCACTTGAACTGGGAAAAAGATGGTAGAAAAATGCTGGAAAATTGTATCTTCAAAAAGCACTATGTAAAGAACTTAAATTTTCAAAAATATTTGCAACGCGGCCTGCAGCTGGACAGCACGGTTTTTGCTTAAACGAATGTTTTTCATAAACGATGTTTAAATGAAAAGCAATCGATACCAATACGATATTAAACATGGGGTATCTGATCATATAATTCGTCCATTAACAGGTTAAACGAATGATATTATTTTGGAAGAATAAGAAATATTTGTTTTTCTGATATTCTTAGTTTTGTTCGCATCGCGGTTATGTTATTTGTTATGGTCATATTCACTAGCTGTTCATGACATACGTTAATTATTTTTTTCTTTTACGGCACCGACATGTGTGATATGTCTTGACAACAGTGTGACCGACGGTTTCAGTCCGTGTGGTCACACTTGTAGTTATTTAAGATGTGCAACTATCCTTGGACAAGAGGAAATAAAAAGATAACCAAAATGTAGGGCAGTATTGACCCAGTTTACCGCAATTTATAATGAACCCCCGTAAAGAGAATTTAAGTTTATTTTTTTTTAATAAAATGTTACCAAAAGTCATGTTCCTGGTTATTGAAAAACCTTCCCTGCCAACTGCGAATGGTATTAATGAGGTTGTACTAGCAGAGTCTCGAGATAATTTGTTGACAAGTCATTCTCGTTAAGTGTATCAATACAAATTATAATAAAAATAATAAATTTAACCGATTATTAATTCTTATATGTATGTTTGTCTACACAGTAATTTTATACTTGTTATATATAATCCTATGTTTACATCGTATTCTCCCACTACTCAGCCATCCCAAATGCAATGTCTAATGTTCCGAGGAAGACTTAATCTCGTTTTTTGCTTCTTTTTCGAAAATGAATTTGTGGAAAGTGTTCACAACGATAGAAAAGGCTTAGCGAATATTTTCTTGGATTCTTTCCGATGATTTCCTTGTTAATGCACATTGTTCTTCTTCGGTTTTCTTTATCTTGAGCTTTCGTGAATTTCCAGCCAAAATCACGTTATATATTCGCTTTCGATATTTCGTATTCGTCGATAAAATGTCTGCTTTATCTTTAATATATCGTTTTCGTCTTTCATATTTTAATTTCGTCAGCGTTGATTATCGCATATCATCTCATATAGTTTTTTTCCGCTTTTTTTCGTTGATTATTTCACCGTTTGTTTTGGAGGAAAATACCAATTTTTTACTATTACTCATTTTGCCATTTTTTACTATTATCTACTACGACTTTTTTCAAACCTAAACTGTTGAACTTTTACTTTGTATCCCGGATGACCCCCAAAATGTGGGATTTACACGGTGAAGTGATTGTTCATTCAACGTAGATGCAATGTATTGATAAATTATGATTTATTTAACACATCTAACGTATGTTTGTTAATGTCGTCAGGTGACTGTTTTCATTGCTCAAACATCCAGCTATTCTATCGAACATGGATTTGTTCGATTAAGAGCTAATAAAATTATTTGAAAATAGTATTATTTCACATAATATTTCTCAAGACGCAAGCATAGTTATTCATTCGTATGTTATCACTTACTAAAAAATCTTGAAAAAAAAACTACTTAAAAATAATTCCGTCTAATTTTTTATCTTTTTACATGGTGAATTTTTTTTCAATGAAGACATATAATATAAAATTTGTAAAATATCCAAACGCGTCACAACAGTTGCGAAAAATAAACATATTTTGCCTCAGTTAGTCGGAAAAGAATGGTAACGGCAGCCAAGTAGCACTTGGCTATAGTGGATAAACCCAGTCATACAAAAAAAGAATTTGAAGGACGATGAATATTTCCTTATTGCAGTGCTACCAAGTGTTACGCAACCAAATCCACAATTTTGTACTGCATGACGCTTTGTCTATAGCAAAATCATCGATTATTCTGAGCAGCACTGTTTAGCGCTTTGCTGTCGAAAGAACACATCATTTTCGACAATTTTTTACTCCTCTTTCAAAATATGGAGGAATTTGTCGAAAATGATGCCTTAAAGTTTTTTATATTGATGATTATTGCTATAAGAGAAAATATAAGTAATAAAAGGTGTTGAGAATGAATGCAGAAATAATGATATGACATCAAACCATACAAATTACTCTCTCTTGGGAAAAATAACGTGGAATAAGTACATTTGCTAACTCCAGCTACAACATGTATTCAAAAAAAAAATATAAAAAGCTGAAAATTTTCCCTTAAAAAATAATTCACAGTCAGCGCTGAAATATATGATACAAAAAAATTAAATAAGTTTTTCCTTTGAAAACTTCTTTTATTGACTGGGAAATGTTGATACCAAACATACGAATATCGTTGAGGAGTCTGTGTGTGTTGCTTTCACGATTCTATCAAACAAGTAGCTGAAAGTTAAACCAGTTGTTGAGCGTATAACCAAAAAAAAAAACAAAAAAAGAATTGAAGGCTAGCTTGCGGGCATCTGTTCTAGTTGAGTTTCGAATGAGAAAACATAGCATTTTCAATATGCAAAGAATCTTCTGAAACATTTCAAAATTGACGTAAAATTACTTCTTAATAAAAAAAATCTTAAAATAATTCGTTGATTTATTGAAAATGATTTGCATTTAGGCTACATCAACTTTACGTGAAATTTTGAAACTTTTGAAACTTTCATAGCCGGTTATTTTGACGGTTTTCAGATATTCGGAGTTTTATTCTTTTGGAGAAAGGGAAAAAGACTTGCTAGATTTGTAAACAGGAAGGAATAGAAATAATAAACGCAAGGTGTGAAGATGATGAAGAAAAGAATTGTATTTTCGTCGGTGGGAGAAGAAATGGGAAATCAGTTATAGCTATTTTATTAAAAGTGAAGACCCATAATGAAAAACGACGAGAGAAGATCCAATAGATAATAAAGGAGGAGAAGAAGAAGGGAATAATTTCACTGGGGACAGGAATATTGTGAAAATAAATAACGGGGAACAGAACATAATAATCTAAAAAAGGAGAAGAAAAAAATGGACAAGAGACACAACTGGCGGAGGACCGGTGCAATATGCTAAGGAAAATTGTCAACGAGACAGCCTATGGAGTAGGTATAAGTAGGGCACTAAGGGCGAAAGCGTAGGAAGACAAGTAAAATAAAATGTAAAGAAATTAAATGACAGAGGAAAGTTGTTTGAAAAAAATCGAAACAATATTCGGACAATAGAGGGTTGTAGGAGAAACAAGGTCAATAACAGGAACCAAAGAAAATCCAAAAAGGGATTAGAGAAACAGGGAGAATAGAGGAGGAGAATACGAAGGAACAATATAAAAGTCGGATCATGACATGGGATGTGTAAGACACCAAGGGCGAAAGTACAGAAGCCAAAAGTAATGAGATGTAAGGAAATTTAAGGACAGAGAAAAGTTGTTTGGAACAAATCGAAACAATATTCAGACGATACACGGCTATAGGAGGAACAAGGTCAATAAAGGCAAAACCGGAACCAAAAAAATCCAAAAAGGGAATAGAGTAGAAAATAGAATAGGGAGAATAGAGGAGGAGAAGCAGAACAACGAAAATTGAAAAGGGCGACAAAGAAGTAGGAATAAAAACATTGAAATAATACGAATGAATAATATAAAAGTCTATCAAGTATATCAAGTTGATTACTTTTTTTTATAATAATAAAATAATTTATAATAATAAAATAAATTTTTTATAATAATAAAAATATATATTTCAAAAATTTAATTTTTAAGATAAGTTGAAACTATAAAATATTGAATGAATTATGTAAAGAAGGAAACGTCGGAAAAAAATGGCAAATAGAAATAGTATTATCTATATACAAAACTCAACGTAAGAATCAGGCAAAGAATTATAAGGAATAACTTTGTTAAAACGGGATATGAAATGTTAGAAACTATGAAAAATCAAAAACCGAAAAATACCATGATATTGAGAGTCGAAAAGTAATAAAAATTCTCCTTTTGATATTTTGTTTTGAATGTTACATATTTCGAGTTATTCCATCCGAGTTTTGAGCAAAAACAGTAAAAAACAGAATAATGAAAGAAAAAGTTCGGAAAAATTGTAGGCAACACAGGCTATATTTTTGTATTTTCTTACATTCGTGAAATTTTTTCTGGAATCGTACAATTTTTGAGTTACCGTGTATTTTTATAAAATAACGAAAAACTGTCCTGTTTAAAAACGCGTACCAATTCGAAAAACACATTCCTAAATTTGATTATCTTATTTTTTTTTTACTAATGACATAAGTTCTTCAACTTTTTAAGCAAATGAATTTTTGCGTGTAGATGTTTATTGATACTCGAACCTCATAAATGGGTTCGAACATGAATCATAATAGATATTATTTTTTTATGAGACGACAGTAAGCTAGAATCAATTCAGCAAAAAAAATGTTTGTCAAAGAGATAAAATTACAAGCAAGCAGATAGGGACGTTGAGTTATATTTACAAACTACTTACGACATACTCTAATAATTTTTTTCTTTCACAGCACCAAAGTGTATCATCTGCTTGGATAATGATGTGACCCACGGATTTATTCCGTGTGGTCACAATTGTAGTTGCTTAACTTGCGTGACTATACTGGGACAGGAGGTCGTAAAGAGGTGCCCCAAATGTCGTACAAATTTTACACAATTCATCGCTATCTACAATGAACCCTCCCATAGGAAAATCGCCAAAAAGTGTTTTTTTTTTTAATAATAATTGACAATGAATAAAAATTCATTTAACAAATACTTCTGACTGTTTCTAATCTTTCCCTCCCAATTTTGAATGGCATTTTCAGATTCTAATAGGAGACTGGATTGACGAGGGGACATCGCGGGAGATGCATCGAGTTACGGGCTCCCACATCGCGTGCTTATAGTGTGGGTGGGTACCAACCAAATCCCAAAATTGTAGGTGCCAACTCGGCTTCGTTTTCGAGAAATCGCCGGTCAAACTTGGGAGCCCTTTTATGTACCATAAAGTTTATACCTTATCACAACCAGGCAAGTAGCCCAGTGGTGAGCGAGCTAGACTCCCGCCCCGACGGCTCCGGGTTCAAATCCCGCCCAAGATACTTTTTTTTATTTTTTTTTTTCATTTTTATCAGATTATTATTGAAATTTATAATTCATGAATAAAAAATTACAAAAAATTTGAAAAAATAATTTACGCGCTTTTATTGATCAAAACTCACAAATTCAATGTAAAATATTTTTCATTCTAATCTCTTGCAATTTTTTCAATTTTTTTAAATAAATTAGCCGTAATTTAAATGCTGGCATACAATAATCCATCTACTCACCTGGAAATTAAAAATCTCCCAACTTGCCTCCCAACTTGCGCTTTGTCAGTTATACCACCGCAGGGTTGCCAGATGGCCATTTCGAAAGTATTGTACCAGGCTGCATAAATTTATCGTACACTTATCGTATGATGGTAAAAAAAATTATCGTCCTAATTATCGTCTATCATTATAAATTATCGTACTAAATTATGGTATACAATTTTCTGTTAGGAGAAAAGCATTGAGTTTCGAGTTGATCAATTGATTCTTACTTCTGATGAGGAGGTTAAGCGGAACACCGACTGCCGGTAAAAAGACAGAATAATAGCAGAGCTTATAGAATAGAACGTGACGGACGGAATTCTCGCAAATAAAATTTTGCTACGCTGTATTCATTTTCCTCGATGCTTGAGCTTGAGCCTCATAAGGTGAAACGAACCAGATCGGGTGAAAAATCAATTCAACCACAGACATTCTTGTTAGAATAACGGAGGATAATGGTACTTGCTTGTTAATTGAATAGGGTTAAAAAATACACTTAGGAAATACATGTGTTCCTTTTATATTCTTGTTCACGTAGCACCTTTACATTTTTTGACGATAATTGAAACGACTAGTGATCTTTTAAAGTAAAAAGCGACTAGTGATATTCCACAAACTTAGTTTGATAATGTGGGAATAACATTTTTTATTTTGTTGTTTGATCCATTGACTTTTTCCCATATTATTAGATTTCTTACATTTAATTATATTCATTTCATTAATTTAATTGATTAAGTATAATTATTTTTAGCTTGCGTTTAATTTTACTTCTTTTTTTATAATAAAAATCACTTTTTTGTTTCATTTGGCCAAAATTACTAATGTAATCAATAATTACAACGTAGCTTTTTTATATTTTGGGTTCAAACGATTTTTGGTTATTCTGTTTGACTTGCGAATGAGAAAAAAAGTCATCATCGTCTGGTTCTCCTGATTCTATGCCAATTTTCGCTGCAGGATAAAGATTGTTGGCGTTGAAACGATCGAACATTTCCTCCGTCGGCTCGAACGATTTACAGCAGTCTTTTTGCGGCGTTCCTTTGACACACTCACTAGCCAGTAAGCAGCCAGTGACTGAAGACGTAATTAAACGATTCCTCGTTTTCGATTTGATTAAATTCACTTTGCTGAAAACTCTCGCACTGGGCGTTCGAATGTGGGATCGACAATGCCCCTAGAGCGAAAGCAGGAAGAACTTTGAAATACGCTTCGCCTTCCAAATCGGTATAGTTTGAAACCTGAAATAAATTTCATAAAAAATAGTATTAAATCTTTTCAATTTACTATTTCATCTATATAACTTGATAAATATATTAGTATATTTCATCTATATCAAATTACTTTTACCCAAAAGACATCGATGTCAGTACACTTTGTTATTTCTTCCGGAAATGTAATGAATGGAATTTTTCTCCACTCATCATCCAAGTTTTGCAGTTGTGAAGGATCACTCTGACATATTCGTGGCAGTTTCGTAATCAATGGTATTAATGATGGTGTTGTATCCCTTTCCGCAACTGATAGAGCTTTTTCTGGATTGAACACTGCTATCATGATTAACAGATTGTCACCAAAATCGTAGCGTTTCCTTATTTGAACACAACCTGTGCTGAGGAAATCACGACACCGTTTTTTAAAATCAGTTATGAGTTCTGGGTAACGCCAAACCTCGGCTTCCTGCAATTGTTTCATGACTCCCACACCTAAGTATAGATTTTCGAGTTTCTCGTATTCTTCGGTTGCAGCTGGATCAATTTTATGTACAGGAGTTTTCGCGACGTACGCCCTTTTCATGTAGCTGTACCGCAAATCTTTGTAGGCGACAACCATGCGGGAATGCATGCTTGTTACAATCACGTTTTCTGATTGAAAATACTTGTTCAAATTAGTGAACTTCGGCAAAGCCCATTGTAGGAACAAGTAAAAACCTTTCACAAAAGGATTATTCAACTGACGGTGGATTTCTTCAACTGCCATCAGTCTCTCGTTTAGCCATTCGTGATCGAAGAAAAGACGTAACGCATTCCACTGTTCTAATATACGGTCAACGACCGCTGCAAGTGACAGCCAACGGGTATGGGATGGGTGAAGAATTTTATGAACTTCCAAGTTTGCAAACATTTGAAATTGCACGAGTTTGCACTGACGCTTGCTGCTATTTTTGAAAAAAAAACTGTAAATGTTACGAGCAAGGTCTTCACAATTGCGCGGTAAAATTTTGCAGGCTTCGCTCGCGCATAAATGTAGAGAATGATACAAGCGCTTCATTATTGTGATTCCGGGACATATGGCACGAAAGCGACTAGCCACCGAATTTTTTGTTCCCATCATTGTATTGCAGCCATCTGAACCAAACCCGATTATATTACCTCGAGAAATATCGTGTTTATCAAATGACTCGATAACAATGTTAAATATGCGTTCAGCCGTCGCACGTTTTCAGAATCTGATGATGAAGGACTGTCACTGCCAAATACTTGAACCAAGTCCCAGAATTGGCTTGCGATTTTATCGGTACTTTCGTCAAAATATCGTACTACTACGCAAGATGTTTTTATTGCTGCAATATCAGTGGATTCGTCAGTTAAAATTGAGAACTTATTCGTTTTCAACTTTTTTATGAAGCGTTCCTTATGGGTCTCACCGATTATATTTTTGACAATCGCAGCTGCTTTGCTTCTCTTGAGCTTAATCGATTCTGCTATTTTTGAGTCGACAAAACATTTTTTTAATACTTCGGAAAGGTGATCCATTGTTGAGAATGGAATATTGTGGGAAACCAAGAAGCCGCATAATAGGATTTCTGCTTTTTGCGTTTTGATATCCATCGATGGAGACGTAAATTTTTCCACGGTTTTTTGAAGTTCGGGACGTACATCCGTACAGCGAGGCAGCTTTTCCCATTGCGATCTGTATTTTTGATCACGTCGTTTTACGATCGTTTTTCGCGAAACTTTTTTCTTCTGAGCACTTTTTTTTTATTGGGCTCACCATCCGAAAAATCTGACACAGAGTCATCGGTAGTTTCACCACCCATTATTTTTCACCAATTTTTGTCTTTATAACACTGTCGTAACCTAACTACGCGATGATAACAAAATATTACACAGAATTTTTTATTGAGCCGACAACACGTTTAGCGAAAACGATTGGATGCAAATTTGTATCACGGAAGAGAAAATGAGGAATACCGAATACCGAACAGTAGACAGAATGAAAATTGAACCCAATACCCAATGGCATTGCTGAATACAGGAGACACTGGAGACAAGAGAAACATGAATTCACTTATTCACTAACACTACTAACAGTAAGAAAGTAGAACGGAGAAGACAGAGAAGACAATACATTGACGAGATAGACCAATAACCACCTGGCGGCCTAGCGCTCTATTGCTCTCTATTGTTATTGTTCTCTGTGTCGACTGTGTCTGTATTTCTGTAATAACCTTGACAGCCATCTAGCGGCAAGAAAAATTATCACAAAAATACTAGCGAAATGTTCTGACTTATCGACTAAGGAGCAAAAAAACAAATATCGGACAATCTCAAATGATATGGTACAATTATCGTAAAAACTCATACGATAATCGTATATCGTACGGACGGTAAATATATCGTACATGTACCATAGTTATCGTACGTTTGGCAACCCTGTAACCACCGCGATGCACACCATTTTGTCAGCCATGCGATGTATACTTTTACCGTCAAGTCAAAAATTACATTCGCCATTTCCAAAATGCTCCATACCTACTACAACGTAATGAAGAAATCACATCGAGAGTGGATATGATCAAAATTCATTCACTAATACATGACCAACTGCAGGCTCCAATATATGAAAACATGATAAGGTACGTGAATAACGCATTATTTCCATTACAAATTCTCCGATAGCTTGCATCGGAAGACGCGACAGCGACTCGTATCAAGTATTAAATACAATATACTCTTAGTTTATCGTTAATTTTGTTACAGATATGCCTGGCGTGCTGCGAATCTGGACCCATCAGATAAAGAATTTTTCAACAATGTCATCGCAGTGGCTTTTCCGGTGGAATTGAGGAAACACAACTGCGATTGCGACGAAAACGAGGTGGCGTTTATACAATGTTCGTGGTGTCGACAATATAAATATTTTGGTTATTTTTATAATGATTATCACCCATCAGAGTGTACTCCAGAATATTCAAAAGACATTGATTGAAGAAATTTTTAATTAATAAAACAGATTTTTAATTTCTATATCCCTTGGTAATTTTTTAAAATATTCCCTGCCTCATCGAAAGAGATATCGAAAAATTAAAAAAAATATCAAATGATGAAAAAAAAATTCAATTCAATTACGGCTAATTTATTTGAAAAAATTAAAAAAAATTGCAAAAGATTAGAAAGAAAAAAATTTGACATTGAATTTGTGAGTTTTGATCAATAAAAGCGCGTAAATTATTTTTTCAAGTTTTTTGTAATTTTTTATTCATGAATTATAAATTTCAATAATAATTTGAAAAAAAATGAAAAAAAAATAAATAAAAAAAAGTATCTCGGACGGGATTTGAACCCGGAGCCGTCGGGGCGGGAGTCTAGCTCGCTCGCCACTGGGCTACTCGCCTGGTTGTGATAGGGTGTAAACTTTATGGTACATAAAAGGGCTCCCAAGTTTGACCGGTGATTTCTCGAAAACGAAGTCGAGTTAGCACCTACAATTTTGGGGTTTGGTTGGTACCCACCCACACTATAAGCACGCGAAGTGGGAGCCCGTAACTTGATGCATCTCCCGCGATATCCTCTCGTCAGCTGATGCCTCATCTGGCCTTCATTAGTAAAGTAAGTGCAGCTAATTTGGGATGACAATATGTGGATTATTTTGTATCCCAAATTAGCTGCCTTTTCTCTAACCAATTGTTATCAATGAATGAATGGTCATGTGTAACATATGCCACGTTATCAACTGCTGTATATGGCATGCTCATTCCGATTTTGTAACATCCGATGGAGTAAAAACCGGTGTTAAAGTGCATGTATAAACGGTGCTCTAAACCCGGAATAAATAATCCGGTACCATTTACACGCACAAAATCGGAATAAGCCTGCCATCTAACAGCAGTCATCAATTGATTGCATTCCGAGGCGGGCAAGAGATTCAAATCTGCACCAGGAGTTTTTCAAATGATCAGAGGGATTGAGAAATTTTTCGTTAACAGAAAAGCATATTTTTAGCTTAACTAGTCGAAAAATTTTCGGACCGGACAAGTACTCTATGCGCATCCGTTCAACGTACGATGGTAAACTTTTATGAATTTGTTACCAATCGAACTACACTACAAATACTACAAATAAGGGTGCGGCAGCGTTCAAACTTGCACAGGCTAATGTGATTCTGTATTTTTTTTTAAAGCCCTTATTGTTCCAAGTCATAGGATAATAATTCGTTGTAATAAAGCATTAATTAGAGAAATGGCATATAAACTCCTTTGAAAAAAAGCAACATTGAAATATTCATTTTCTCTACTGTGTCCAAAAATTTGTCTATCATCATAATCTTATTATATTCGTGCCGTCGTTCCCGTGTACAATTTCTCGTACACCTACCGCCTACCGTGTTGAAAAATAAAATTGTGGCTATGCTTTCCGCGCGTTATTCTCACTTCTCAGAGTTCTTAAGCGATGGTGCTGCCCCTTACAGTATTTTCATCCGGTTTCGTAACCAATTAAAAATACACAGTTGAGACTCCCTATTCTAGTCTCCATGGACTTGCGTAACGTCGACCCTTAAAGCCGCCATCTTGTGACCCCCCCTCCCCTTGATAACGTAGGGCCCTCGACTCCTCCTTTCCCTATGACGTCATCGTCGAATCTTCGAGAAGATTCTAGAAGCTTCTGGAATATTCTGACCCTGATTACCCCCGCTTTCCTACCTTGTATGTGTGAGCACCGTGTGTGTGTGTTCGTGAAATACTAACATGCGTTGACGCAGAAACACCCTTGTTCCTCTACTTCCAAAGAAAACACGAGTAAGAGCAAGAAAAAAAACATTTTGCATCAGTTTAATGAACAATTAATAAATAATTTTCGGAAATGCTTACCGCACTGTAAGTGGTGTTCTTATGCCAGTCACATATTCAAATTTTCGTTTTGCAGCAAAATAAATTTTTGGTCATACAAATTTTCGTTGAATATTCATGTTTTTATTAATAAATATATTTTAATTTTCATGTCAGAAATATGAGTCGATGCAATGAATATTACTTTGTCAACGAATGTCCCGAGTCAAATGATCGAATTTTTCAATTTTCCACTGATAAAAGAAATTTTGCTTTTTTGGGAGGGTATGCCGTTTTGCCAGGACATTCCGCTTTGCCCGACCCTCCTCCCTGCATTGTCAAAAAAAAACCCAGGTGAATATTTTTTGTGATATCTACCTCGAAAGTTTGATTTTTGTTTGATGTATAGCGTGCGCAAAGTGGTTTATTTCTCAACGATTCGTCTTTTGTTTTACTTTACTGCGCTAGTGCGGAAAAGTAAAGCAAAAAATTTTAGATAAAGATCACTTTATTTTAGATTTTTTTAAAGATTTTAGATAAAAGATAAAGATCACTTTACCGGACGGATTGATGAACTGAACATACAGGGCAACAATTTTGAGGTGGCTTTGCGTTTATACGGTCATTTACAGGGTGATATCCGGAATGTTTCAGGGGTGATCTTGAAACGGTTTTTCATACTCTCTTTGAAAAAAAAAATACGGCATGTATGTGAGATGAATAGTTTTTAAGGGGGAAGGAAAAAAGTATAAACATTTTTTTAATTGCTATCTGTCTTAACAACAATGAAGATTATATTTTTCTGAAAACAAAACACCCAGATTGAGCTCTTGAAGAAGTTTTTATATTAAAGAAAAAAATTATAAAAATGCATTAAAATGAGAAAATTCGGGCGCGACTCGCGGAACAAAAGAATCGGACCAGCCGTGATTAAAACATCAGGCAGCTGTAGTCTTCGCTCACCGCTGCTGTCAGGTGACGCGGCTGTCAAAGGAGCGAGGTTGCGACGCCCATGATTCGCGATCTGACATTTCTCAAATGCAAAAATGTATGGGGTCACAGCAAATTGTATTTGAACTTTTCGTGGGAAATCAAGAAATGGGTAAACATTTTTTTTTTAATTTCTTCATTCTTTTTATCATTTTGAGAAATAAAAAGAAATTTAAAAAGAATTTCTGTGCAGCTTTGACCTGTAACATAATGAATAAAATTGTGTAAATGAAAAATAATTATTAAAACCAAATTTACACATTTTTAAGAAGTACCCCACTTTGTCAGGAATTTTTTTCTTTAATACAAAAATGCTATACAACGCTCGATTAAGCGTGGAAAAAATAAACAAAGTTTATTAAATTTCAAAAATACAATACGTTCTGAGCTTTACCGTTTTGTCACCGTGTCCCATAATCTGAAATAATCTTTAACATTTGAAACATCAAAGGTGATATTTAACGCATTATCATTTCATTAAAACAATTGAATATTGTTCAATTTATTGACATTAAACCCGAGTGAGAAAATTTTTTATGTTGTCTGCAACCACTGCGTTTGTGAGATCCGGTACACTTGCACATATAATCGTTTCCGACCGACCATTTCGCTTTAGCTTCGCGTGTCCCGTGTCCTCGTGTCGATGGTGCGTTACCTGATGAGTTTGTAAGACTCACAACCTTTTCGTCAAATAAAAAGGACTTCACGTGTATACGGGAACCCGCGCGCCAACTTAATATTGCGCGGTGCTTTAATAAGAAAAAATATTAATACTTTATTTCAAGTCTGATGTTTGTTACAAGCGGAGATCGTGTTTTATAAAGACAGTGTATGTGAAGTTAACAGTTCTGTAGTTGTCGCTAGACTGTCTTCTGTGATTGACGATTTCAAGTTCCTTCGAAAAGAAGGCGTTGAAACTTTTACTTCGTTATTCGAAGAGAAAAGAGATGATTGGTTGAAAAGATAGGAAAATCTCAAAGAGGAGGTCCAGCAGTCGCCAATCACAGATGAGTTGCAGTTTTAAATTGTCAGATGAAAAAACTGACCAGAAATACAAAAAATGAAAATATGTTCACACTTAAACGCGGGCGTACTCTATAATAAAATTATATTATTAGCAGCTGGCAAACATACTTGGAAAATTTCCTTACTCGAGGGAAACTCCGAGATTAAGGAACTAAAATTCGAACGTGTCTGTCACCACGGTCACAAGGATTAAAAAATACAAAAAATTGACCATTCGGCACGATAGCGCATTACAGAAATGAAACATAAGTTCACCGTATGGATGAAGAAACAAAAAAGCAATAGTTTAGACGGAGTACTTGCCAGCTTGCTAGACGAAGGGTTTATAGCCTTCGTTTATGGCGGTCAGGTACGAAAGAATACGTCGCGTCTGACTGTCCATCGAGTGAAATGCAAATACAATCCAATAATAAAGAGAAATGGGGAGACATTAAAATAAACTACAATTTACCATGCTAGATGCTGCTTGGTACGCAACATCGCGCATAACGGTAACAAGCGAAACGTTATAGGTCGTTCGTACCCTGTGTGCTAAAAATGTGTACATTTTTCACAATTATAAGCAACCATAGCTTATACCAGCATTCTTGAATTGGCAGAATATACACTGCTCTCCATTAATGCCTGGACTAACGGATCTGAGATATCTCAAATGTAACCCCTTGACTCGCATCTATTTAAACTCTATACGCTTGGACTAAGGAGTTTGGTTACATCACTGACATAAACGAACATAATATCTAATCATCTACCGACAGTGATGGATGCACGGTCGGTGTGTGGCTCTAGCGATCACCAAAGCTAAGCAGTCTCGCACAAAGCCAATACTTGGTTGGGTGACCGCTTAGCCATGCACTGACTCGCACATCAATCGCTTAGCGAAAGGCAGTTTTTCTGAGTTTTCGATGGTGCTAATCAATTAAAACTCAATAAAAATATAGCTACCTGTATTGGCCGCGTTTCCCACAGTTTCCTTTGGCCCTCGTGCAAAAGCGATACAGTAGGGCATTAGGAAAAAGTGGCTGTGGGCAACACTCTTGGGGAAGGGTCTCTCAGGAACATGCAAATTAAGAAATTGGAAACTAGTTAAGTAGAGTTAAAGTGATGGGATGGGCTCGTGCCTATCTCATCGTGAGCTCCGCATACTTGGCCATATATGCTTTAGCAGATCTCTTTATTTAGTAACTTTTTGTAAAGTTCGAACTTCGTTTTTTATGGGGATTGAATTGCCGTTTTTTTATCGATTCAAATTCATTTGATAATTTCGATTGGGGGTTTTCAACATTTTTTGAGAGCTTGATTATTTTTGGGAGGATTGAATTTATTTCGGAACTTTTTGCAGACTTAAACATTTGTGGATGAATAAAATAAATGAGATTATTTTTTTCGAAGCCTACAAAAATGTACTTGTCTCAACGTTTTTTAAAAAATACTCTAAGCCATACCATTGAAAACAACCAATTTTGAGGGTTGCAAAAAAGCTGAAACTAAGTTTCGTCTCCTTGAGGGGGGAGGAATGTTGTGCCTCACATGGCAACAAAAAATTGGCAGAATATAAATTGCAAGATCGAACGATTCTCACGCTCGATCACCGTGCGTGGATCTATCGACCCCAAGCGAGCTTACCCCAAAACACTGACGGGGCATTACACATGTCTACGACAAGAAATTAGAGAGGTTGGTCTCAAAACAACGCACAACCCAACTTTGTTATTAACTTGTTTTAAATAAACTAATTATTAAGTTTGAAGAATATTAAATTGGAGATTTATTATACCTTGGCAAATCCCAAAAATATCCGTCCACGATAACACGTTCCTACGAAACGGTCTTTATGGACACAATAGTATATTCATAAATATCCGATATTATGTACAATATACAAAAAAATCGTTGTTCAATTGCCATTTACCGCTAAACTAACAATGTTACGTAATTTTTGTATAGAACTCATTTTGTAGATGACATTATGGCGCACAACTCTTGTAAGAAGCATTTTTTTATAAATCACATTCCAAAAAAAATAACATCAAAATACTGATTTTTGTTTCAGTAATTTTTGGCGACCAAAAAACAACTAATATTTTGTAGACTTTTTCAGGGTACATTCCTAGAGGTCCAAGTTACCTATAAAAAAATTAGCACTATGCTGGCATCCTTGAATAAAAGTCGTATAAATTTACGTACATTTCGACTAGACTATATATCGTAATACCAAGCATCGTATCACATAAAAATATAGTAGTTGAGACCAGTTTCTCTTGCAGTAATTAATTTCGAGTCACAACTTGAAATTAATTAATTAGAGATATGTGGAGACACTAGAAGTAGTGTAGTAGTGTAGTGTAGTAGTAGTAGTAGTGTAGGGTAGGACGAGAAATTAAGGCGTCTTCTCACTTTGGAAATTTAAAAAAATCGATTTTTTTTTTTTTTAAATTTTGAAAGTACATATCTTCAAAAATGTCATCTCGAAATTTCATAAAGATCGGACGAGTCTAACTACATTTTTTGGCGACCGTTAGGTGACTACCTGAGAGTACCCGGCGATCCCTCCAAAACTTTAAACGCAGTTATCTCAAAACAAGGTTTTTCGGTGCTTTGTTGATGAAATTTCGGAAACTATCCGGCCGATTGTCATGAAATTTGAATGACATATGCTTCATAGTTATGGCTATAGCGCATATCATCAGATTTTTTAAATTTTGATTTTAAGAATTTTTTTTTTACAAAAAACTGCAAAAAAATCGTGGTTTTTTTTTACTTTTTCGAAAAACGTGCGCCATTTTGTTATTTTCGCGAATATCAAAAATCTGATGATATGCGCTATAGCCACTGACATACTGAATCTAAAACAGTTTTATTTTTTTGTTTCAGACGACCCGTCTCGGAGATACCGTCAACAAGCCACGACCATAACATTTTTACACGGGTTTTTCAATGCTACTGATGTATTATAATAATTGTTTAAAAAAATAAAATAAAAATTTTTTCATGTACTTGAAAGATGTGTTTATTACATAGGATCCGTTTTATCCCATAATTTTAAGCAAAAATCCTCGAAAAAAAATCGCAAAAACAGCCTATTTTTGAGGCGCTTAAAGTGAGAAGATGCCTTAATTAGGTTGAAGGATAAATAACGTTGAATGAAAACAATAATTTCATGCAGCTTACATAATTCAATTAGCCAAGCTAGCGTACCACGGCAATTGAATTCACTAATCGTCTTAGGTTAAGGGGTATGGCCACGGTAGAAAGTTCAAAAAAACGATTTTTTTTTTGCTTAAACGAAGCTTTAATATCATAAGAATAAGTTAGCATTCGACTTATAGCGCAAAAAAATTTTTTTACCGACTTTGAGCGTGTAACGTAAGCCTATCTGTGGTGCGGCCGTAGGTACCCGAGCGCGCCGCGTGACGCCCTCGGATTTTCGGAGCTATACCATTAGAGGGCACTGGTTATCTACCTGTACGCAAACATACCTATAGAGCATCATCTAATGCCAGTATGACCGTTGAAAGAACACCATTCTATTGCTCTTCTGCTTGTTGTGCGTGATTTTGTATTGTGCGAGTTCAAGCATTTTTTTGTGATCAGCCGAAATGAGTGGCCAAAAAAAGGTTTATTTATCAAAGAAGGGGTCAAAATCAAATACTTGGTCTTCGCATAAGACCAATATTTCGAAGCGTAGACCGATAAATAGATTCTTAGCAGAGGAAGATGTAGAAGGCGTGAGCGCGTCGGCCAAGAAATTACGACTGTCAACAAGTTCGCGTGATACTGACATTAACGCCGCATTCGGTTACAGATTTATAAATTTCGTAACTGTTATGAACGCAATTGCTCAAGTGGTTGTTTGCAAAACGTGCGGTCAAGATGTAAAATTCACTGAATCGGCCACGCGCGGTATGGGTTTCAAGATCGTAATTTCTTGTAACCAGTGTGAAAAAACTGAAATACCTAATTGCCCTTATGTGAGAAATGGGTATGAAATTAATCGCAGAATCACCTTAGCGATGCGATTATTAGGTGTAGGTTTGAATGGCATAAAAAAGTTTTGTACCTTCATGGAATTGCCGCGGCCGATATACCATTCTTTTTATGACAAACTTGTCGAGGCAATTGGTGTAGGAACGAAAGCTGTGCGTACTACGTACATGCAAAGGGCAGCTGCAGAAGAGAAAGCGATGTCGCTTGAAAAAGGACAAAGCGATGGAATGACGGTTTCAGGCGAAGGATCTTGGCGAAAGAGGGGATATTCTTCTCTGTACGGCATTACATCTCTAATTGGTTGGTTCACGGGAAAGATCGTCGATATAGAAGTTAAATCAAAATATTGTAAATCCTGCGAATTTTGGAAAGATAAAGAAGGCACAGCAGTATATGACGAATGGTATGAGCAACATCAAGATTCATGCCGAAGCAATCATGAGGGCTCTGCAGGAAAAATGGAGGTCGATTCCGTTGTCGAAATGTTCGGACGCTCTGAACAATTACACAGCACAAAGTATGCCTATTATATTGGCGATGGCGATAGTAAAACTTTCAAGGGTATTATTGATTCAGCTCCTTATGACAATCTAATTGTACGAAAAAAAGAGTGTATCGATCACGTCCAGAAGGGTATGGGCACTCGGCTCCGAAATTTGAAAAAGGAAACGAAAGGACTTGGCGGCAAAGGAAAGTTGACAGGTAAATTAATTGATGAATTGAGTATATATTATGGATTAGCGATACGAAGAAACACAGGCTGCATTGAAAATATGAAAAAAGAAATTTGGGGCACTCTTTACCACAAGCTTTCTACGGACGAGAAACCGCAGCACGGCAATTGCCCTTCCGGTACCGACTCCTGGTGTACGTGGCAAAAAGCAAAGGCTACGGATGTTCTTGCTTCTTACCGGCATAAGAAGCCGCTCAGCACCGAAGTTTTCGAAGCAATAAAACCAATTTATGAAGAGCTCTCGAACGTCGATCTCCTTACTCGCTGTTTGGGGAGTTTTACACAAAACAACAACGAGAGTTTTAACTCTACTGTGTGGAGCCTTGCGCCCAAAAGAACTTCCAGCGGCAAATTGGTTTTTAATATAGCTGCTGATATTGCAGTGTGCACCTTCAATGATGGCCTCAGCAGTGTAATGAACATCATGAAAGTTTTGGGCATGACTATAGGACCGCAATGCTATAATTTTTGCTTAGAAGTGGATGCACTGCGCGTCGACTACGCCGAGAGATCGTTGTCGGATGCGGCGAGGGACGCGCGCTCGAGCGCACTATCGTCCAGGAAAGCTGAAGAGGAGGAAAATCTTGCTTTAGAAGGCCAACTTTACGGAACTGGCATCGCAGACTAAAGGTAAAAATTTGTTTGGTTCGATTCTTCAAGTTTAACAACAAAAAAGTTATACGTCAAACTTTAAACGCATTTTTCTCAAAACAGCTTTTTTCTAATTCGCGTGATAAATAACTTCGACAAATTTCTTCCGATTGAATTCAAATTTTTAAATCATCTTTTGAATTGTATTTCGCAGAGAAGTACATACGGATTTTTTGATTAATTACAAACTTTCCATTTTATGAGCAGTTTTATATGAAATTATTTACTGAAAATTCACCTGTTAACTTCAAATACCTGCCATTTTCGAAAAAATTAATATTTTTAAAATTCCATATGTACTTCTCTAGGTATTCTTATATAGATTAACGAGAATTTTTTAGTTTTGTTCTAGGTCAAAAATTGTGGATGCCAAATGTCACGCCGTGGAGCGCCTCAGAAAAAAGATGAAAAAAGCAAATAGGAATTGTCGGCCATTTTGCATAAAAAAATGAATAAACAAAATTATTTTTGTTACTTTCATACATACACTAAAAATACTTGCAATTAGTTTTGTAAATAAATTATTTTTTTATACAAAAAAAAAAATTGTTGAATATGCACATGATTTTATACCCGCTACCGTGGCCATACCCCTTAAACCTACGATATAATGATTGATTTCAACAATATTACTAATACTCAAGTATTAACTTATTTTCATGGCGATATAAATTTTGATATCCTCAAATTATGAGGTTTCAAACATTGGTATATTTTAAACTAATATTAAAATTGTCATTAGAAATACTTGGTTATTTAATGAGAATTGATAGAAGGGAAGGTTTTTTTTAACATGCCAAAACACCATTATTTTGTAGCAGGTCATAAACAATATTTGATTAGACACACCTTAAATCAAATAAAAAAAATATTATAACACTGCGACCCGATTTGAGAAACCCCAATTGATGAAATTTCTCCCACAATGTACTGAATATCGATTGGTCTGTATTCAGTGGGAGAAGCACCCAGTCCAATCCGGCCTTGCGTCAGATGCGCAAAGCCAGAGATACAAAGCGTGCACAACTCCGATTCGTTGCAAGTGCGACGCAGAGCCAGTCCTGCCGGTGTTGCTTGAATCGGGCTCCCAGTGTAGAAAAATAAAGTTTATTTTAGTAAAAATTTGCTTTTAAGAGTAACAAAATAAGTTACTCCTAACCAAAATTAATCCGCAAATGTGATTCAATTCTAAAGTCTGTGAGCACATTTAAAAACTTCTATATCAGGGCTTTAAGGAAATTCATATCACGATGTACACGCCATTATTGATTAACCTGAAACTCTCGAAGTGACTATAGGTACGGAGGAATAAGAGAAGGGGGTATAACTCGATTGTTCGCATCCTTCGGGTCTAAACGGACTTGGACCTTGACGAAAATCGATTAATTGGGTAATCGAATCCGTTGACAGCCTTGTCTCACCCCATCGAAGGTTTAACTCGAACTATATTTATATTCACCGTCGTTCCTCCCTTGTTCTTTAACCCCTGACGAAACTTTAAATGAGATGAGATATTGGATGTGGAAATTCCTAATGCAAATTTCCTACATAGGTCAGCATGACAATCAAATTCCATCGGTTCATTACGCAGAAACAAAGCCATTTGTACTCTCGTATTGCAATTTATTTGGAAATCGTATACATACGCATCGCTTCGTGAGTTGAAAACCATTGGGCTTGACGAGTCTTTTGTTAAATAAGGAAAAATATTCTCCCATCTCCTTTGATTGATGCTTCGGCCACGTTACGACCTCGCCAAGCCTTCGAAGTACCAGAGCAGTACGAATTGACATAATCGCCTGATTACAATTGCGATTATTTCTTATGTCATATAAATGTCGAACTTCCCGTTAAACATCTAAGGGTCCGTCGACTAATTAAAGAATGATAAGAGAACTTGGGGCAAACCATAGTATTAATGACTAAGAAAGTATTTTTGACAATAAAGATCAAACGGTGCCTTGTCTAACGCTCGAGATAATTTTTCATGCGACGGACCTGTCAATCACATTCGGGAATATTTGAAGGAAGTAAAAGGGCGGGAGGGAGAGCTCACTAGCCCGCGCGACGCTCTCGCTTTCGGGTGAGACTTTCGCGCAGTTTCGAGCAAAGCGCAGACATAGGCTACGAAGGGAGAAAAATCCGTGAGTTATCTCCTTTTCACTTTCTGTTTTGGTCAGTGGGTTTTCGCAGTTGCCTTGTGTTTTTCCCGTGATTTCCAATTTACGAAAATTGGTTTCGATAGTTCTTGTAAACTCGGGTTAAACAATCGTGTGTGCCAACTAAATAATCGCGAGAAAACGTGGTCGCGGCGGCGGCTTCAACGTTATAAAAGCCGACTGAATAATTTCTTTTTACTCATCTCCCAGTTTCGAGGAGTGAGTCATGTTAAATAAATAGTAATAAAAACATGGCCATACGGGAAAGTCTCAACTTGGGTCAATAATTATCATTTTTGGGAAAAGTGCTTGGGAAAGATCGCGAACGGTTACGGGAGGGCGCGTGTGTATGTGAGCGAAACAGAGTGTGTGGGCCGGTTAAACGAATGTGCGTGATAGACAATAGTTCGGCTGAGCAACCGAATAGCGGGGGCTCAGTACTTTTTTTTTTATCTCGTTTACATTCTCATACTTCATCGTAAAATAATAAGGAATACTTCTTGATCATCAGTAGATCGGTGATAAGAAAGAACGAGCTCGAATTAGAGTGTAAAGTGTGCAGGATCCCGGTTGATCGTATGAGTGATAGGATAAGATTGTGTGTGTTCGTAATTTTTCCCCTCGGACTCATTAGAATCGTGTAGTATCCCGATAATAAATTTGGTATTTTTGTAACGAAGAGTTTTTAAGCGTGCTTCTGAGTGTAATAATTTTTCTTTGATAAAATTAAAATAATTATAATTGCAGTTCTAAATCTACAACTCATGTTGTGTAATTATTCTCATGGTCACCCCGCCTACCCTGCTGCAGCAAAGTCGATCAACTGTTCGCTTTCTTTTTGTCGTCGAGCACTTCGGTGACTGGCGCCCAATGTAATAAAATAAATCAACGATAGAAGGGAAGTGAACTTTTGTGATCCCAGTGTTAAAAATTTTGATCACAGTACTTAACCACAAGCCGTTTCAAACGATTAATTTTAGCAAATTTATCGGAGTAGAAATGGCGATAATGCTATGGCATATTATCACATCTCCTATATTTATCTCGTCCTCCGCTGAGGAAATTGAGTTCAAAACGGTCCTGAGTTATGCAGATGGATAAACGTATATAACAGCCATGGAACTTTTGATTTTTCGACTTTTCATAGCTAGAATTCAAAATTCAACTATACGTTTTAGTTCGCAGTACGAATTGTTGGGATACTAGCGCACGTGGATGTGAGTTCTAGAGTAAGTACTTTAGTACTTATTCAAAGTTTTGTTTAGTTTGAGGCGCGGGAAAATTTAAGTGGAGCATATGATTGAAAATGATATGTCATGTAAAATATAATTTCATTAATGCACTGTAAAAAATTTCCGTATGAAAATTAATACACATGTATAGGAAGTTTTTACGCGGATACCGTACATGAAAATTCAGATACGCTGAGGAAAATTGAGAGACGCGGTATTTTAATGAAACGAGCACTGTTTAGTAAAATTAATATACTTGTGTATTTGAAAAATAATATACATGTAAGAAATGTTGACTTTGTGCATATTAAAAACACGAAACATCAACTAATATTACTATACAGGTATATTAAAGTTCATGTTACCAGCATAGTAATTTTCAGATTCAAGATTACTAAATTTCAGGCACCGTATAACGTTTTCGCATTACATATGTCTACGATATTTCTAGAAATGTATCATAAAATTTGGTGATCCTTTTTGAATATTAATATACGAATGAATATTAAATAAATTCAGCTATTATGAGTTTTTACGGCGAATACATTAATTCATGTATTATTGTGTTCGATTTTTTAAAGTTGAAGATCGAAATCATGCAGACATCTCAAGAAATTAATTAGAGTGACTTATCACCACTTGATGCCGTGGGAATCAAGTCGAGCAATTATCACCGTAAAAATTTTTATTATAATCTCAACATCTTGTGTTAAGTTTGGTGTTTACCATTTTCATGTTTTACACAATTTTCTTAGATTCGAACGACTTGTATATATCCTCGTCCGAAGCATGTGCCTCCTATGAGAAAGTCGATGCTCTGCGCCACACGGTGGCCAGAGCGCAAAGCACGGTGCCCACAGAGCGTTACGAATTTCCTACACTTGTGTATTAATTTTAATATTAAGATTCTTATAATTAATACATAGGCAAATGAATTTTAATATACGGATTTTTTTTTATACTGCAGGGTATATTAATTTTCATTCCCATTTTTGTACCGTATTTTTAAGAGGGAGAGTTATGATGGGAAATAACATGTATCGTATTATTAACATTCATGTGTATCTTATTTTTCAGTCAGCTGTCAAAAAAAGTGAAGATCATACTGTAATTTTAATACATTGTTGATAGTAGATGAATTCATATACATTTGTATTAATTATCAATCAAACATATGATTTATTTCAATGCATGTCCACAAAATTTTCAGATTTTATATGAATATTCAATGCTATGCATCTTAAGGGAGCTTTCCAGTGTGACAGCCCGAAAAATCGCTGTTTTTCGCGATTTTTTTTTTTAAAGAAAAAATAATCTAATCGGTCTGGTTTTTTTTGTATATTAATTGGGTATTGAAGAATACAAAACAATTTTTTAAAGATCGATTTATTTATTAATTAATATCTATAAAAATGATGAAACAGTTGTTGCAGAAAATGCACTTGGATGTGGTGTCCACGTTGGGGGTCACAATTTTGATCTGAAACAAAAAACACAAAAAGATTGTTGATCGGTATATAATTGGCTTTCGTGCTATGGAGGCTTTTTTTTTTTTTTTGCAAAAATGGCGCCGGTTTGAACAAAAAGTATCGATTTTAGCATTTTTTTTTGGCAGTTTTGTTTACAAAAAAATAGGAAGATGTCAAAAAAAAAAAAGCTTCCATAGCACGATAAACAATGACGTTAAGAATATTGTGTAAAAAATTCAACTCGATAGCTTTAAAACTCTGCCCTCCAAGTTGGACACCGTTTTGAAAAATGCTGTTTCGAGAAAAACGCGTTCAAAGTTTCAAGTGAGGAAATTTTAGGTAAATCGTTTACTTACGGTCAATCAGCGATGCCAGGTCCATACAATATCCCTTCTGCTTCTTCGAAAAGATCGTGCTCAATGGATTGTTCAGTCCGACGAGCTGTCCTCGCCTCTTTGCTATCCAGGGACGCCCGGCGATTTGCTTGGGTGATGCGCGCATTCTTGTACTTAGCGGCGAAATCTGCGGCGCTCGGCCCTATCGTGCATCCCATCGTCTCCAAAATTTTTAAAATTGGGTCGTAACCTTCATTGAAGGTGCACACAGCACACTGCGTAGCGATTTCTACTATCTGCTTGCCGCAGAATACGTGCTTTGGGACGACGATTGATTTCATAAGCATTTTTTATCAAAGGACAAGAATCTATCTCGGCCGGATCTGGACACGAACACTGAACACAAATTTTAAAGCCCAATCCGCGAATCGATTTTTTAAAAAACTTCACGTCGCTATTACACTTTTTGCACTTCAACAGTTCCTGAAGAGCGCCGAAAACCAAAAAGAACTCCAAAATCACATAGCTAAACGTTTGATCGATTCGGACTTCAAACTCTGGACTCTTTTTCAAGATTTTTGCTGCCGAAGTGCTCGCAAATGTTAGATCCGTTTCGATATCGTGTCGATTTGTTCCCTTGAAACCCGCGGATCTTTTTCGTTCATTTCGCGGATGTCCGCTTCTCGAGCCTTTTCTATCCTGCCACGCACATTTCTCCTTCGTAGATCTATCCATTTTGAATGTCGAAACCGAACTGAAAGACGAACCGGACTCACGTTGGAAGGTACATGAGCAGGTAGGAACGAGACAATAGAAATAACGGTCGCACGGGCAGACGGCCGACGCGGCAGCTGTAGCGCTCCGTTGCCTTCTTCCAAGAAATGCTGTACAGTAACCGAAATAATCTGAATTTCGGCATGAAAATTTCAGGGAATATTCGGAAGAGTGTATACTATTCGATAAAGCAAAAAAAAAATCGATTTTTTGAAAATTTCACACTGGAAAGCTCCCTTAAATTCCACATCAGTAACCAAAATTTATGTTCATATTTCAATTTTGGCATACGAGTGCAATAATTTTCATTTCATACATCCGGTTTGTAAATTTCATTTACCGTTGTATTGTAAAAGTATTGTAAATTTCATATATTTTTTAACAGTGTGACATAATTAATGTGATATAATTTTTTGAATGGTATAATTTAAATGAAATATTTTGATCAAGAGACGTAGTAGCGGCTCGACGCCAAGTTTTAAAAAGGCAATGAAATAAAAGAAAAATTGGAAAATGTATCGAGCGATGCCACACTCTTATACAGGGTGTCCCTTTAAACCAATAATAAACCAATTTGAAAACATTTCATGAAGCATCGCAATATATTTATATAATATTTTTGATCACAGATTTTTGTACACTTATCCGTGGAGAGTCAAAATAATACGACTCGTACATCAGATGTTCGTGGACAACTCCTAACAATGGCTTTAGTTGTATGTTTTATTTTCGAGAAATCATTGGAAGAACAAGAAACCTCAACAGTGAAGCGAAAAGGCATCGAATCATTGATTTCTGCTAGCAAAGAAAGGAAAGACAGAAAACACAACCAGTATGTATTGAAGAGCAAAGAATCTATAATTGTTCACTACAAATGTTATAAATCATACACACACGCAAGTTCTATTAGAGCTTACTTGCGTAGAAGTAAAGAACCGACCGCGAGTACCTCTACTAGACGTAGTTCTCAAAAATTCGATTTCGAGAATTTATGTTTACTTTGTGGGAGTGATGCGTCAGAATCTTTCGTGATAAAAAAGATGCGAAACCGAAATTTGTCATCGCGACCAGTTAGTGTTCTCACGGCGCAAGAAACGCTAGTAAATATTAGAAATACAGCAGCTGCACGTTCCGATTCTTGGAGCGAAGAAGTTTTAAACCGCGTAGTTGGTATCGAATATTTGGAATGTTCAAAGCCCCGTTACCATGCTTCGTGTTATCCCCGGTTTTTTGAGAACGGGTCAAAACCAGATATTTCAAAAAGTAACACACCCCATATTATCGATGTGATCCAACAATACATTGAAGACAATCCGCATGAACAGGAATTTTCTTTGAGAAAAATTATCGATAATGTACAGGGTGGTAGTGTTAATAACCAATGGTTGAAAAAGAAATTATACGAAAGACTCGGTGAAGACATCGTTATAACATCAAACCCGAGTTTGGAGCCAATCATTCAACTCCGCGATACGAAACATAAAATATTATTAAAGCATTTCCAAAATGCACAAGACGCTGCCAAAGGTCGTTTGAAAATAGTAAAAACAGCTGCTAAGATAATTAGAGACGATATTCGTTCGATGGAATGCGACACAACAAGTTATCCGCCTTCAGAATCGTTTTTCGAAAATGTCGCAACGGTCAGTCCAAAATCGCTAAAGGTTTTTCTGGACAATATCATTACCGCTGATAAAAATAGAGTAGAAGAGGGCAATTTTTCATCAAAGATCGTGGCTATAGCACATACAATCATAAGTTGCATTCGAACGGCTCCAACAAATGTAGATAGTGACGACGAGTATGAACCTAACGAAAAAAGAGTGAAAAGAGAGTTTTTGTAATGACTTTTTCTTTCACATTAATAAACTTATTGTAATGAATGAAACAGTGTCGGAGAAAAGATTTATTTATGATACCCTTTCCCATTCATAGTAAAATGATCTTAAAGCACGGTTATATGTAAAATTTGTAAAAACGATGGTCATGGGTCTGCTATGGAGTGAACATGATTTTTAAGGATACCATCGTGTTTGAGAGAAAAAATCACGTAAAACTGAAAAAAAAAGTTTTGTTCTACGACCATTTTGAGGGAAGTTATCGAATTTGTTAACTAAGCCGCTCGCGCGGGGCTGCGGAACAAGAAGAGGTACCCCCACCACGCTGCCCGGTCGGGCGGCCGGCGCAGCGCGCTCGGCCGCGCGCCATCGACTGGAATACGTTGATAACTGTAGTGACACAGTTCCTTCTAAAGGTCGGTATTTTATTGAATCCCGTAGCTGTAAGCCTAAGGAAGGCTATCGAATCTGAATTTTGCAAAAATCTCAATTACAGCAAAAGAAAATTGAAAAAACGTTAAAATATTCATATCTCGGTGTGTAATCAAGATATTCGGACTTCTTTTTTTAAATTGTTCGTTTTTCAAAAATGCATCGAATGGTGAAAAAAATTTTCAGTTATTTTCGTAACTTTGGTCAGAATTGTTATTTGTTTATAAGCAAAAAACGAAAATCGTCAAAAAACAGTATTTATTATCAACGAAAACGATTTCTTTTTTTCGTATACTTTGTGCATGATGACATGAAGCTCCTCAATTTTTTTCCACACTGTGGGCCTTCATCGACAAATTCTATTGATGGTCAAAGTTTTTTCGAAGATCGCGAATTGTTGCAAAACTATAACTCGTAGATCGATAAATCTTGGACCATTCTCTTGGGGTTTCCCTTCCCTACATCATATATGGACTTCAAACCGATATCGTAACAAACAATTCATTGCGGTTGCAAATAAAAAATTGTGAATTTGTTGGTTCATTTGCAATTAACCGCTTAAATAACAATGCTAGCGTATTTTTTTATAGGACCTTTTTCATAGAGGACATTATGATGAACAAATTTTATTTGAAACTTTTTTCGACAAGACGCGTTTCAAAAGTGTTAACTCAAAAAAACCGATTTTTTTTTCAATCATTGTTTATTGCTAAAATGCAGGATGGATTTTTACGAAAACTCAGGGCTATATTCCCATGGGTCCAAACAACCAACAAAAAAATTGGCTAACCTCTACACCTCTTGAATAAAACTTTTCCTAAGGTGACTGGACTACATGTAATAACCGTGACAGCTGTGAGTTGAAAAAGGTTATAAAGATCGCGGATGTGAAATCTAGAGTCGCGGTAGCGACTCGAGACAAGTATATTTACGTATACTATAAGGTGGCGAAGACGAGTCGCTACTAGAGTCTTTACAGCAAGCAGAGCGGTTTCCAACGGTTGTCGAAAATTGTTTCGGCGATATTTAATTAATTACAACGTTTTAAAAGATGTTGCTAGTTCACGTATTTTTTATTTTTTTTTCTTTCGATCGTGACTATTTAGAACTCTGTAGCCTAACGCATATTGGAAATATTAATATTTCATCCTTCCAAATCATCAAAAAAAGGTGGCATTTTTCGCACACATTTTTTGACGTTTAGCGGTTGTTGTCTAGTGACACTAGTTATAACTAGAAATTTTCTGGTGATATGCGAGACTGTGTTCGTTGATGTGACAGCCGATGACTTTTCTTCAGAATGTATAAGTAAGAGTGACAGCTGCGAGTTTAGAAAAACGATCGCGGTTATACTAGTGACAGCTGTGGGGTTAAAAAGTAAGGTTATAAAAATCGCGGGTGTGAAAACAGATAATTTGATTTTTGGTTAGACATAGTCGAGGTCAGGACTTTAAACGCGTATTCGGTGAACATTTAATATCTTTGTTGTAAGGTTATGAAGATCGCGGTCAGTTTCAACTTTTGATTAAAGTAAATTTTATTGTATTATCGGTAGAAGAGTGATAGTGCAAAAATAAAGTTTAAATCAATAAATAAACTTTTGAATAGTGTCTAAATGAATAATTTTTTTTATTAACCCTAGCCCCAACAATCCATTTTTCCGACCGTAAACTCTAGAATGGAGTCGAAAACGGTGTCTCTTCTCTTTTACCATAAAATGTTCCCTGAATACGATAATAAAGTTTATTTAGAAACCATTCTCTTTGTTTTTTTTTTGGTAACTAAGAGAATGGTGTATGATAAACTCGTATTCGGTGAATATTTGATATCTTTGAACAGTCGTGAGGTTATAAAGATCACGGTCAGTTTCAGTTTTGGTTAAAGTAACGTTTATATATATAGATAGAAGAGTGATAGTGAAAAAATAAAGTGTAATTTAATAAATAAACTTTTGAATAGTACCTTAATAAATAATTTTTTTTATTAACTCTAGCCCCAACAATTCATTTTTCCGAACGTAACCTCTAGAACGGAGTCGAAAACAGAGCCTCTTCTCTTTTACCATAAAATGTCTCTTGCATGCAATAATAAAGTTTATTTGGAAACCATTCTCTTTATTTTTTATATAACTGAGATAATGGTGTATGATACAACCCTAGGTTTGAATTATATATGGTTTTAAACCACCCTAGAGCGGTAGAGACCTTAACGGGACAGACCTAGTTAGAATTTTCGAAAAATCGATTTTTTTTTTATTTCATTTTCAAAAAGTAGAATCTCTTACGAACATTTTCCGCCCAGGTAAATGTAAATCGGACCGTTATTCGCCGAAATACAAGACTTTGTAGCACGTCGTGTCTGAGCCATGCAAACCGTACTCAAAACTTTAAATGCGTTTTTCTCGAAACCATGTTTTTGAAGTCGGTGATCACTGTAGCTCGAGAACGGCTTTACCGATCGGGTTGAAATTTATATCACTTCTTCTATACATGGTAGTCCTCCATATGAACGAAGGATTTTTTTTTTGGATAATTATTTTTATTTTTAATAGCAAAAAATGGAACTGATATTTTGGTCAAAAAAACACTTTTGACTTTTAACGGCCGCCATTTTGTGAAAAATGGAAATTTTTCAAAACCCTTCGTTCAACTGGAGCATTATATCATTAACTAAAAATCCCCTCCGTTTTTTTTGTTTCAGATGAGCCGTTGCAGCGTGAGCTTGATCACCGCAAACCGTGTTTTTTTTTGCAGCGTCCTCGGCAATTGACGGTCACCAGCTTATTTCGATATGTATTGCGTTGAAAAAATTGCAACATATACATTACATATGTATCTTTTAAACGGAAGAACTTTTGTTGTGAATTATTTTATCGTTTGACCAAAAAAAAATCGGAAAAAAGGCCTTTTTTTTGACGTTCCAACTAGGTCTGTCCCGTTAAATACATGAAAATTCTATTTGCACTTACAACCCAAAACGGAATCAGGCGATGCGAAATAATATTGAGCGAAAAGATATTTGATTTGAGAAAAAAAAAATTCATAAGTACTTCACCAATTTTTTTTTATCTATTGCTCATGAGAAATAATTCGTAATCAATAAATATTATAAAAGAAAAACTCGTGTAGTACTTCGGCCAAAATTATTTTTTCCAATTAATCTTTAGATCTCGAAATTTTGTGAGTATATTTTTTGTTTCAAAATCTCGTTTCGTTATGATTACTTATATTTAAAAACTTTCGGTGCATTCTGATACTATTGGAGTATTTCTTCAGCATCATTTTTTATGGAATATTTTCCGATCCGTTGATTTGTTGGCACGGATGTGTCGGTGCAATATTTTTTGAAATTTTTTTTTACAAAATTAAAAAAATTTAAGTTTTTACTTGTTCGTTGTTCTTTTATGAATCGTATCTTCTCAGAACTACTGTACGTTTTAAGTAATCTAATAATTTTATAAGTATTGACGGTTAATTACGAAGATTAAATTCATTTGAATACTTCTTAGATCAATATTTCACATTGCATTTTTAGTCCGAATATACTATATTATATCGAATATTATGAACATTTTTCATAAAATTTGTCACATAAGTCAACATTAATCTACCATACATTTTGGCCTTAACTAGCACAGCTAATTTAGAATCACAATATGCGGAATGTTTTGTATCCCAAATTATCCTCCTTTCCTTTAACCAATTGTTATCGATGAATTGATGCCCGGGTGGAGCATATTTTAAGTTATTACACGGCACGTTTATTCCGGTTTTGTAACATCCGGGGGAAAACTGGAGTTACAAAGTATCTAAACGGTACTGTACACCCGAAATAAGTAAACCGGTACCATTTACACGCACTTTTACACCGGTTTTTACTACAACAGGTTTTACAAAACGGAATAAGTCTGCCATGTAAGAGCGGTCATCAATTGATTACATTCCAAGGCGCGTAAGATTCAAATCTGCGTCAGGAGATCCGAATGTTCGGAGTGGTTTAAAAATTTGCCGTGTACAAAAAAGCAAATTTTTAGCTGACTGGTCGAAAAATTTTCGGGCCGGACAAGTACTCTGTGCGTATCCGCTCTACATACGATAGTAAACTTTTATCAATTTGTTACCAATAAAACTATACTACAAATATTAGAAATGAGAGTATGGCAGCGTTCAAGCTCACGCAGGCTAATGCAATTCAGTATTTTTTTTAAAAGCCCTTGTAGTTCCAAGTCATAGGATAATAATTCGTTGTAATAAAGCATTAATTAGAGAAATGGCATATGATCATAATTGGAGATTTTATAAACATAATGAAATCCCACGTACTTGGCCACATATACTTTAGTAGATCTTTGTTTATTTATCAAATTTTTGTGAACTTACAACATTTACGAGAATGAAATTATCACCTTTGTACAATTTGACTTAATTTGATAAGATAATGAGAGCGGTTACCCATAAAACTTTGTATGATGCGTTCGTTTTTAGAAAGGATTTTTGTGCGGAGATCTTTGCATGAACGACTTAGACGGGTTTTTGTAAATTTTTGTGGGGATCAGTATTTTGGCGCTGGGCGGTGGGGGGGATTAACTGGAACGACGATTTGGGGGGCATAAATGTACTTGTCTCAGCTTTTTTCACAGCATTTATGCTATTTTTGGTCATTAAAATACCGCGTCTCTCAATTTTTTTCAGCGTATCTGAATTTTCATATACGGTATCTGCATAAAAACTTCCTATACATGTGTATTAATTTTCATACAGAAATTTTTTACAGTGTCTCTTACTTTCAGAACTCCGTCATTTATAGATTCATTATATATACTGTGTAATATGTACTTGACGTGTCTGTAGTATATGTTATATTTTTGAACCAAAATTTGTCAACTAGATAATATTGTAATGGGTAGCGTACGTGCGGTTGGGTCAAAGATCAATAGATAGGTGGGATCGAATCCCGGTGTAGGTGAGAAAATTTTTTCGCACAAATTAGTATCCGGTGTAATGCAAATACTGAAATAAGATGAACTATGATCAGATATGCAATTCTAATTATAAAAACATATTTTCATTAACATTTATTGTTTGCTAGTGTTCCAATAGGGCTTCCTTTAAATGCCCCGATCTTTTGCCTAGTTGAGCCGTCGTTGATAAAGTGTGACCGGCCCGCAAACGACCTTTCGGGCTTCCATATTGGAGCCCTAACAGAGTAAGGGAAAAGTAATCAGGGCCTAGCCAAGGCCCTAACTGAATTTCCACACGGGCTGGTCTGTAATTTTTACCGGGTCGTCTCATAATAATTTTACTACTTCTTAACATATGTAAATATCTCTTACCCATGTGACAAGATTTTTACGTATTAATATCTTGTAACATTTATGTAACAAATCCTATATATTTGCTATGTTTACTATCAAACCAGATGGTGATATCATAATGTTCTGTAATTGTCACCTTGTCGACTTGTAACAATTTTATACGCATCTTGGTATGTAAATATCCGGTACTCCTGTGACGAAATTGTTACGTATCAATGTTACGTATTTGTGATGTTCATAATTTTCTGTTATCTTCACCACAAAGACGGAGGTAGCATGGAGGACTGTTTGACTACATAAAGCATACATCTTTTGTGATGTAACTCAATGGGACGTATGAACCTTATCACATTTATGTTTGAAACGGGAAAGTTATTGCTATGTGATATTAATTATTGTACATGACATCAGTTATATTTTTCGGTACGTAATATTTTTTTAAAATTGATCTCGGCGATATTTGCTGGGCAGCTATCATATATTACATTTTTTTTAACAGAAATGAATGTGGTATTATTTAAAGGATGAAAAAATGGAACAATATGTATTTAACATAGGAACGTAAGATTAAGTAATTTATTTTATTTTGTCATTGTACTCATCACTCGTTATATCCATTTTGATCCTTCTGGTGAGTACTAGACTTGAAGTTTTACATGTTGACCTAACGAGAGGTCCCATTGCCCCGAAGAGCTTAATTTGCCATGACTAATTTTGTAAATAAGTTGTTCGAGGGGTTTAATTAACCATTCTAGTGAGACATATATACGCTCATTTTTAGATTTAGCGAAGAAAAAATCCCCGCTTCACCAATATCATATCCCTAGTATGTTAACTATAATGACAATCTCGGGGACCCATGAATCTTCCAAAAAACTTGATTTTTTGTACTCACTTCGTGGAACAATTAACGATTTAGAGCAAATACATTTTTCACGAGACTAGAACTAACGCTTTTGTTCAACAATTGACAACTTACAACAAAGAAATCTCGTTTTAGATAATGTTATTAAGTCAAATATTTTAATTTTTCATTAACTCACCCTGAACACGTTGCTCCTTCTCCATCGCCACGCGATTTAAGCCGAGTAAACCACTGATTCTCCGGATCACGGCATCCTTAAACTTCTCTATCTTGATCGATCACAAATATATTTATTCACAAAAAAAATCCCTGGTCACTCAGACCAACATGCGCGCCTGTATGCGTGATTCCCAATTAAAACATTGCGGAGGAAAAAGATTAGTATCGTAATAATATAACAACTGAAAATTTAAAAAAAATGCTGAAAATAACTAAATCGTATGTCGCAGTAAGTATTCGTCGTGCACTGTGAACACGGGGTTAGAAAATCGTTCTGATCTATTATTTTGCTTTGTTTTATATTCCTTGTGAGTATTTCCCGGTGTGGAAAAAGGATATGATGAGAATTTTTTAATTCGTCGCCACGCACCCTCGAGTACGCTATATCGTAAATATGAAATATTCTCGTGTACGTGTAGTGTGACTACGGAGAAAGACAAAAAGCTTCTTATCCGAGCGAGTCCATTCTCCACAACGTCCATACGTAAATATGTAATACTTTAATTTGGAAATCACGATTGGAGGAAAGAAAAAGAAGTTTAATTAATTAAGCGAGGTAGCTGAAACACATTTTTATCTTATTTTTATTGGTCTATGTCACAGCAAATTTAGTGAAAATGACGTTCGTTATGATCAATTTTCAGGTACGGGGGAAAATTGATTAAAACGTGCAGCGGACGCGTATTCAGCAGCATGAATAGCAACAGGAAGATAGAACAGGCGTATAATTGAAAACGAAAATTGATTTTTTTTCGGTGATATTTAACTGGCAAGAGAAAACAATTCGTAATTTATTTAATGAAACGCAGTATGCTTTTGAACCCGACGTTTCGGAAGCGTATCGTTGGAGATAAAAATGAAAAAGCGAGCGAGCACGTTTGACTCGTTGCTCGACGAAAAAAGAACGTGATCCCGCTCGGGACTGCTTCGATAAACTGGCGCTGGGTAACTCGCAGCTGGCCAGCCTTTCGAGCATCTTGCAGTCCGCGCGCGGAATCGCGAAAATTTGCGTGCGCAGCACCCAATATATCTTCGTATCACATTGCTAAGTATTTATTCTTAATTAAAAGCACGAGAAGAGAAAAAGAGATATTTCAATGGATTTATTTCTATGCTATACCGTGAGGCAAATATAGAGTTATAGAATTATAGCCCTCACAGAACCGAACATCCAGTGGACGTAGCATGGACGGTTTCTGGCGTTGTGCACCTCCAAACCACGTCCATTGGATTTTTGTTTCTGTTAGAGAGAGAGAGAGAGAGAGAGAGAGAGAGAAGCACTTTCCGGCCTAGGCACATCAAGAAAAAAAGAAAGAAACCAGAAAGAGAGAGGTCAACATCAACTTTGTCAGATTGTTACAATACCCTACTTCATAAAATGTGACAGTTTGCTAGGTCTAAAGAGGGAAAGCAAACGAGACTCCTGGTGCTGCATTGACATCGAGTTTCATATACGTCAATCGATCAGCCCTGATTGAGTTCGACTGCCCTAAAACTTCCAGCAGCTCCTCGCCCTCGTACAGATATTGGCTGATAGTACTACAATAACACACGGGCAAAAGTAGGGAGAAAAATAGGGTTGAAAATGAGGCAGAAAAAAATTATAAATGGGGAGTGAAGGAATGATAGAAAAAGACACGGAGCACATGTGCTCGCGAGTGCGCGTGTGTGTGCGCGCGAGCATGTCTCTCTCTCTCTCTCTCTCTCTCTGTGTGTGTGTGTGTGTGTGTGTGTGTGTGTGTGTGTGTGTGTGTGTGTGTGTGTGTGTGTGTGTGTGTGTGTGTGCACGCGCGCAAGCGCGTGTTTGTTTGTAGCTGTGTGCGAGTTGCAGAATGGGTCGAAGGCAGAGATAGTTATGATATTAATACATCAGCATGTGATGATGCTGGGTCAGGACGCTTTGTCGATCAGCGACGTGTAAGATCGAGTCTACCTCTTTCCCTTCCCCTCCTGATATCAGAAAAAGCCCTGTGTGATGAGGGTAAATTGTGTATGTATATGCCATGTGATCCGTGACGTTGTATTCCTGTCTATACACGAGCTGCAAGATGGAGATAAAGAAAAATGCTAAACAGGATGTTTTAATGGCAAAGGTATATATTGGCGTTAATACCTCATTTTATCCTTCGTAAAAATCAACGTTGCTTTACTGAAAACAAGCAAACACCCGTAGGCCAATCAAGTTAGACCTAAAATAAAGAAATATCTGCAAAATTGACTTAAAAGCCAATTTTTTGACAGTTGGTAGAGGGAGGCAGTAGTCGACGAAATGCATAAAGATCCAACAAAATTTCGCTGTGGAATCGCGGCCATCTTGAATATAGAGGTAAGTTTCAATATCTCAGTTCCTATTGGTCGTAGGAATATTTTTTGTTCTTAGTTTTGTAGGGAAAAATATTTGCAACAACTTTTATTCGAAACATTTTTTGATAAGTGTGACGATAAAAAAAAATATGGCGGAAAAAGTGTCGATAAGTAAGGGTTGTAAGTGATTTTTGGCAAATATATCGCACCCTGTTGATCCAATCGAAAAACATCTTATACAAAAGTTGTGAAGGACTCAATTCCCTACCAATTTTATCCTGTGCATATTTACGATAACTCAAAAAATACCCGAGATAGAGAACTCCAAAGTTGACTGCATTAAGTTCTGTATACTGATTGGTTGAAAGTATGCACTGAAAAAAGGCATAGTGTTGAAAACGGATGCGTAGTTGGCTCAACTAAGGCCTAAGGTTGGATATGGCGAAACCAATGGCGTAGTTGACGCAACCTCCACGCGTAGTTGAAGGTATTTTGTTGAGCCAACTATGCCCGCAATCTGAGGTCAAACTTTAAATATTGAGTAGAACGAAAACATTTTTTGAATAAAATTCAATAAATATTTGAAAAAGTATCATCGCATTGCTCGAGAAATGCGGAAAAGTATTTCAGTCAATTGTATCAATCATGTTTGGATTGAATAAATTACATTGTGTAATTAAAACGTATAGTGATTCTACTGAAACAATTATGATTTTGAGATGACTGTAAAAAATATTTGAAATTTGTTTTATATACATATTTTTTGGAATATTTTTTATTTTGTATTTTGCTACTTTCAATAGGAAATACGGTTGATTGATTTTTTACGCTAGTAAGAGCACTTATCCTAACATAATTAGGTAGCAAAACCTTTTTATATCAGCGTACTTTAATTGTACGATAAGGCCTTAGACCTTTTTATCTCATAAAAAAAGGATTCGGATTTTCTCGACGACCATCGGTCAGAGTGATCGATATTTAACGATTCAATGTCGGAGCCTTATGGGAACACGGACGGTGCGACGCTTACGCGAGAGCGCTCTGCCCGTTGCCATCTAGTCGATTTCTGCCACACCAGAAATCCAGCCAGGGAATAAAGCTATCCGATTATAATATATATAATTCATGTTAAATAAAACTTATTGTTTGCGCAACGAAATTTTAGCAGCTTTAGCAAAAGGTTTATTTGTTTGAATAGTAACAAAAGATTGCATCCAAATTACTACTAGGTAATTAGCTTAATCACAAATTATATTCCGTTGATCTATGGTATCATTGAATTCAATTCTCGTAGAGAAGTTTATTCGATGCTATTATTTTATCAAATCACGGACAGACCGTATACAAGTCAACCTTCGTGTGATTATTTCAAATTCAATCGATTCTGTGTCTCAAGTTTTATTTTTTTTTTCAATGTAACCAATTATTGCGTCTGTGTTACAACCGCACACAACTCAAATTGTCACACAACTCAAATTGAGTGTGAAATACACTCAATTTGAGTTGAATGTATTTCACATGAAATACACTCAACTCAAATAAATTAAAATTTAGCGGCAAAATCATGGCGTGCTTGTCTCAACGACATGACTTTCAATGGATCAATCACCGGGTGATTAACTAAACGTAATATATCTATTGGCACAACGAAATTCGTCCAACCTCATCGCGTAGTTGGCAATACTTTAATTTTTGTTTCAGTGTGTTTATTCCTAATATCTGTTCTTCATCACTTATTTCTTTCACATTGGACACCGACCATATGCTTTCCGTTAATTTTTAATCAACAATTCACGCCGCCAAACTCTGACCTTGCATCTGGCGGAATTTTTATAGCAGCGTCGAAGTGATGAAAATAGTATTTCTATAGAGAAGTATATATAGGTATAGCTCTCCGGCCGAGCCATATTCTTGTCATTAATTATCGACACTTTTTCCGCCATATTTTTTTTATCTTCATACTTATCAAAAAATATTTCGAATAAAAGTTGTTGCAAATATTTTTCCCTACAAAACTAAAAAAAAAATGTTCCTACGACCAATAGAAACCGAGATATTAAAACTTATCCCTATTTTCAAGATGGCCTCGATCCCACAGCGAAATTTTGTTGGATCTTTGCGCATTTCGTCGATTTCTGCTACCCTCTACCGACTGACCAAAAATTGGCTTTTAAGTCTATTTTGTAGATTCAAAATGCTAACTTGATTGGCCTACCGATTGCACGTCAAATATGGGACAAACTGGCTTTATTAAGTAAGTTTATTAAGGATTGGTGTTTTATTAAACGTCAATACGCCAGAGATTAGCAAAAATTACATTTTTAAGGCCATTTTTCGGTATTATTAGTAATTTTTCAAAAAATTACTATTATTTTTTTGAAAAATATCCACTACCTGCAAAATTGATAATTTTCCGAAAAATATTGTTAATTACACAACAAATGGATAATACTCACGTGCGAATTATAAATTAAAATAACAAAGAAAACATTTTTAAATATATTCCAAGTTACACGAAAAATTACACGTTACAGAAAAATTATTTCTAATTACCCGAAAAATTACAAATTGTAGAAAAATTATTTCTAATTATCCGAAAAATTACAAATTGTAGAAAAATTATTTCTAATTACCCAAAGAATCGGAAAAAAATATTACTATTTACTTGAAAAATTAGAAATATTGGGCAAAATATTTTTAATTAATCAAAAATAAAAACATAGGAAAAAATATTTTTTCTAAGTAGTTGAAAAATAAAAAATTATTGGAAAACACTTTTCTAATTACGTAAAAAAAAATTAGAGAATAATAATTTCTTAGATATGCGGATATCGAAAAATTAGAGAATTTTTTTTTTCACTAGAAAAAGTAATTATACTATAATCATTAGAAAAAGTAATTATATAATTTTCATGAGAAAAGTAATTATACTTGAAAAATAAAAAAATTAGGAGAAAATATTTCTCTAATTACATGGGAAATAAAAAATTAGGAGAAAATATTTCTATAATTACTTGAGAAATACAAATTGGACGGAAATATTTTTCTAACTATCCGTAAAATAAAAAATTAGAGAAAAATGTTCCTAATTAATCGGCAGCGATGGGAGTGCGGTCGGTGTGTAGCTTCGACGATCTCCCAAGTAAACAGCGTCGGACAAGGCTTGGTTGGGTGACCGCTTAGTCATACACGGGCTTACTCTTCAATCGCTGAGGCAGTTTTTCTGAAATTCTCATAGCGCTAAACAGCTGAAATTAAAAAAAATATATTTTCCTAATTACCCGAAAAAGAACAAAATGCAGGAGAATAATTTTTTAATTAACCGAAAAAATGCAAATCTAGAAGACAATATTTTCCTATTTACCTGAAAAAAGAAAATATGGAGCAATACATTTTTCTTATTATCAAAAAAATGAAAAATCTGGGGGAAATATTTTGCTAATTTTCAAAAAATGGAAAATTATTTCTAATAATTTCAAACTTTTAGTATCACTTTCTTATTATACAAATCATGAAAATTCATTATATTCTGAAGGGAGGGCAAACCAATAAATGCATTGATTGATAGATAACACAATCGCGTGATCCATGAATAGATAGTTTTAGATAGACAGACGGATAGATGGGTGGGAGTCTCCAATGCGTAAGTTTCTAGGTACATACTCACCTCCGTGTATTCTTTTAATATGGCAATTTTTCCGAGGTTCACTGTAAGTTAAATTTTCGACTTTTTGCTCCACCCCCTTGCGGTCATGCTGCGATAACGCATTTTATACTTGTGCGGAAAAGATACAATTACTCTCAAATAACATTATTTCTCTTTGCAAAGATTTTGTCAAAAAAATGGATTTTTTGGGAAGAGGGAATTTTCCATTTTCTTTTCAAACATTTTTTTCGAAATATAGGTGAGTTTATTATATTTTTCAGTGCGCCAACTTTTTTTCATAGAAGTCACAGCTGGTTGAGTTTTTTCAAAATCAAGAAAAAAATGAATTAGCTATCACTTCTTGTGATAGAAAGAGTGTTGCTGAAAATGTAAACAAAAAAAGTAGATTTTTTTGGAAAACTTAATTTTTTGAAAGTAAAAATATAAAGAAAAACATAAAAACTTTATAAATAGGGAAAAAAAATGTTATCCTTGTTTAACACTGTAGTATTTATAAGCGTGTGCCTCAGTCAACATGCGTTTCGGAAGGTTCGCGACGGTGGCAGTACAACAACTCTATTCATAATTTCTCTATTCTTAAATAACTCTATGGTAAATATCTTCATTCGAAAACATCTCTATTGATAAATATCTCTATGTTTAAATAACTCTATGGGTAATAAACTGTATTCTTAAAGAACATTATTCTCAAATATCTCTATCCAAAACATATGTGTTTTCCATGTTACGTCCGGAAGGAACTTACAAATTTACGGAACTTTCCAATTCAATTCAATTTGCTATAACAGCAAATTGAATTGAATTGGATTGATTTACCTTAGGTTTTATCAAAAGATATCATCAAAAGAATTGATTAAAAAATTTGCTGCCACCAATTTGTACTCGTGGCACAAATACAATTTAAGGAAGTAAATGCAATGATTTTATTTACCGCGTCGGTCCCGTACAGGCCCCTGTACTCTCAAGGTCTGATGGAAAGGGAAAGGTCAGGTAGATTGAGAAGTAAATAAGTCGAAACAAGTTGGATAAGAGTGAATAAAAAGCAAAATATTATATATTAAAAGAAACTTTGACGGCGCTGGTACATAACCCACTCAATGTTCATACGCTCATACACACTCAACGTTTAATGCTTAACGCGGGGACAATCCTCCCCGCGTGTCACTCCTGCATACAACACTACCATCGGATTAGATACCGTAGTATCTAACGTTAGAAATCGCACAATTGCTACGGAGCACGAATGTAAAACCGAAGTTGCATAAAATGAATATTATTATATGAAGAAAAAAATAAGGATAATTATTATTATAATAGACGATTGCATCTCTGTCGCGCTGCGAATGTAACCAGTCGATTACGGTAATTAATGCACTGAAATGGGTAATCCGCGAGTTGGTTAATGAATTAGAAACATATCTCTGTGCGTGTCCGCCTGGTAATGAGCCGGACACCGCCGCGAGAGTTGCTCTAATACGGAGATTGTCTCTGATCCCAGGAACGAACCGTGGCTAAATCAGAACTGACTGCTTACCCGCCACAGGGATGGTGAGAGCTCGAAGAGCCGCTATCCCGGTGGGGTTTTTTGAATAATAAGCAAAATAATGATTTTTCGTTACCAGGGATCACCATCGTATTCCGCGGATCGCGCGATGCTGCATCGGCGGAATACGACGTCCCACATCCGCTCGCGGCGACGGTCTCACGATCCGGCTCGCAACAAGAACCCGGGGGCCCAACACAGAGACAAAACGCGACAGAGGGCTATATAATATTATCGAAACTATTTCTAAACTCAAGGGAGTGTGAGCTCGTCACATCCCGTCCTGAATAAAAACAAAAAAAAATACATAGTAAAAACGGGATGTGATACCCGAAAGATCACTATGTTGAAATATCTTCATTCTAAAATATTTCTATTCATAAATGTGGTCAAAAAATCTCTTCATAAATAACCTATTTATTGACACCTGCAATCTGAAACAACTCTATCCATGAATGTCAATGTCAAAACATGACATGTCAAGACATCTCTCTTCAAGTGGAATAAATAACAATTGAAGATAGATGTCTCGACATCGAGATATTCATAAATAGAGTTGTTTCAGATTGCAGATGTCAATAAATAGCGATATTTTTGAAGAGAGATTTTTTTACCACATTTATGAATAGAGATATTTTAGAATAAAGATATTTCAACATAGTGTTCTTCCGGAATACACATATTTTTTGAATAGAGATATTTGAGAATAAAGTTATTTAAGAATACAGTTTATTACCCACAGAGTTATTTAAACATAGAGATATTTATTAATAGAGATGTTTTGGAATAAATATATTTACCATTGAGTTATTTAACGAGTTGAGGGTAGTCAGAGGCGTGAAAAAATGAGTATTTTAAATAATTTCTTTTTGACAGTAATTAAATTTATTTTATAAAACTAATGAAACAGAGTTATTATATTATGTTTTAACTTTACTTGACCAAAGTTTCAAAAAAAAAAAATTAATTGTAGACGAAGTTATTGCGTTTTTCTCGAAACTATGTTTTCAAAGTCGGTGACCACTGTAATTCAAAAACCACTCGACGGATTTGAATGAAATTTATACAGCTTATTGAAAGTATAAAAAACTAGTACTTAATCAAAGGATTTTTTTTTTTTGAAACTTCTATTTTTTTAACAATAAACGTGCTTTTTCTTTGAAAATCCGCGAGTAAACTTTCAGAAGCCTTCATTTTGTTTATTTTGAAAAAAAGCTTCGATTGAGTATTAGATTAACTATTAAACTAATGATTTTTTTTGTTTGATTGATTTTAGATGAACCAGTAAAATGTGCTGATGGTCACCGCAAAGCATTACTTGTGAACGGGGCCCAACAAAGATGGCAATAACTTCGTCTACAATTAATCTTTTTTTTTTTAAATTTTGGTCAAGTAAAGTTAAAGCATAATATAATAAGTCTATTTCATTAGTTTTCTAAAATAAATTTAATTACTGTCAAAAAAAATTATTTAATATACTCATTTTTTCACGCCTCTGATTACCCCTTCTGAAAATATCTTCGATTCATTCTTATAGGAGAACGTTTTGAATTCTGTTGCATACCGTTTAGTTTAAACATTGCACCGTACGTGATTACAAAGTTGATGCGTCCTGTAGTGAGCCATTTAAGACAAATTGGTTACCTTTCGGTAATATACGTAGACGATTTACTTTTAATTGGCAATTCTTACGAAGAATGCATTAGAAATCATGATGAGACACGTGAATTATTGACAAATTTGGGATTTATAATTAACGAGGAAAAAAGTAAATTACAGCTATAAAAAATTCGCCAATTTCTCGGGTTTGAATTGAATATGGAAAAAATGATAATTACGTTCACAGAAACAAAGAAAGTCAAAGTATTAACAGAAACCCATTCATGTTCGATACGAGAATTCGGATATTTTATTGGAACTTTGGGCAATTACTACAGAGCAGTAAGATATAACTGGGTTCACATGAAGCAGCTCGAGAGGGAAAAAACATTAGCGTTGAAAAGAAATAATAAAAATTTTGAAAATCATATGGTATTACCCAAAACTATTAGAGAAGATTTGGTTTGGTGGAAATTAAATATAATTGTACAATCAAACGAACTTACCTTAAGTGAAATTCGATTGTGATTATGCTAAACATCTTGTCCGAGTAGATCAATAGGTAGTAACGCCAGTTACAAGATCCACTACAGATTTAAATCCATTCAAAATCCGCAGCTGCGGCCGCTGAGGGCAGCTCTGCTCCTCAATAACGTCATTACATATGAAAGTCGACAAATTGCATTTTAAATAGATCAAAATGGCTGGGAATAAATAGGGGGGGGGGGGGTTTGATCTATTCGGACAAGACGTATTATGCCACGTCGTCTTGTCCTCTAGATCAATAAGTAGTTGTTCAAAGTTTAATGCAATTTGTATTTGAGAGAATTCAATACTTACAATAATCAAACACTGACATGAATATTAGCAATTCTTGTCTTACAATAATATTTTACCCAATTTTGATAATAGACCTAGCCACCCTTGTATTTTCAATAATAGGTCTATTATAAAACCGTGCAAACACACTTGATTTCTCAGTCGAACCTGCAGCCTTCCTAATAGATTCAATGTCTACACCTCGATGATACGCTGCCGAAATAGCAGCATGTCTCGTACTACGTGAACCAAAAGTGTTTACATCAATACCACTTTCGGCCATCACACTTTTAATCCACCTACTTATTGATTGTGTCGTTGCCACTCGATATGGTTTTTTGTAAGTCAATAATTTGCAAGTCTTCATTTTCAATCCGTACTGTTTTCGAGCGTTCAATATAATGGTCCAAGACCATTGCTACACACAATCTCGGCTGTTTTCTGAAAACTGGCAGACATAACAAAGGTTGATTTCTTCCTGGACCCGACGTTTTTATCCGATCTATTATCTTTACGTTAGTTTCTTCTATATGTTTTTCTATGCAATTTATTCTAATCTTTGAAACAGTTTGTACTCTTTGTGCTGTAACTAGTGCTAATAACATGACTAGCTTTTTAGTTAGGGCCTCAAGTGACAGTGTATGGTTTGGACAAAGTGTCCTTTGGTAATCTAATACTGGATTAGGATCCCAAATTTCGTCATATCTAGACAAAAAGTTATGGGCCGGACAAGTACTCTGTGTGTATACGCTCAACGTACGGTGGTGAACGTCTATCAAATTATTACCAATCAAACAAAACTGTGCTATCATGTACGGACATAAATTAAAGTTTTTTTTTTAACATTACAAAAGCATGGGATCTTATGCGAAACTTCCTGTTCCTGCTTGTTTTTCGTTATTTTAGCCACGGCGCAGGCAATGTTGTTTCATTAGGTCATGTAAGTAAATACTATTTGGCAACATTGGTCACGCCATAGCCAAAACAAACGTAGCTACTCGACTTAGGAGATCCCAGAAGCAATGCACCAACTGCATGCCCTACGTTGACGGTACGTCCATATTGATATCTTCTCAGTCACCAAATAAATACTTGTCCTAGTACTGATATCATAAATTTTACTGCTGCACGTAACTTAGATGTCGATCTTTCTTCATTTTTTTCTAGACTATTGATACTTCTTACACACCAATTATAAGTGGTGTTTTTCTCATCTTGATAATTCTGATTTTTTAATGTTTTAATTCTTGTTTTGTTCTGTGGAAATAAATTCAAAGTAACAATTATTATGAAGTCTGGTTTTTTGGCCGGTTATTTCATGATCTATATGGTTGGTTTCCCTCCGGAATATGAATATAATTAGTAAACATTTAAAAAAAAAATTTGAGTGGGGTTTTGGACTTTTTGTAATATCATAGGGAAACGAGGGACCACCAATGTACTTGTCCAAGTTTTTTTTCCCCGAGAGGGGATTTTTGCTATTTGATATCACTTCTTTTTTCTATAATATTTTCATATATTTCGCTTTATATAAACTCCAATAGAGCCTGTATATAACAAAAAAACTTACAACGTGTCTACATCATTACATCATCGACTTATTTCAATGTCAGGAATCAGTATTGCTCATACTGCTAATTCGACATAAAAGAATGAGACAGATTTTCTACCATAAATTCCTTGTTATTGAGGTTGTTTAAATATAGGAGCGTTTCGTTCCAGTGATAAGAAAAAAAGTTATGTTTTCAAAAGAGTCAACTATAGACTCGAAGTATTTTCTCGAGATGTTAGTAATTCGTTGATAGGTTATTATTTGATTATAGCTTGGCAGGAAGGTGTTATAGAAGAGACCTCAAGTACCAGTTTTTCCCCAAGACAAAAATTCATAAAATTTAATACTTTTTCATTAGCTTTCAAGTCGTGTATTAGAATAAGGCATTCAGGGGCGAAATGGCAGCGAGGATATTAGCAATTTCGGTCTAAGCTATAAATAGATAATTATATTTAACTTTACTGTCAGGAGCCTCGGAATTATTATTCTTTCAAACATGAAATGACGGTAGAATATGATGCATCATCCTTGACTTACAAATTGTTTTATAAAAAATAGGAAAAACATTAGATTAAAGAAAATTCGGCTGAACTACTTGACGAATGTTTTTTCACATCATTTACATAATGTATCGGTCATGGTGATAACCTCGCCAAGTACTTAGGCCGAAATTCTTTTTCATATAATTTTTTTTCGTTTGCAATATTTTTTTGCTTCGGACTCTTATTGATACAGTTTTTATTTTCATTCTGGTTGGTAAAACAACTGCATTTTCGAACTTGATTCTTTTCTCTATCAACATTCAACATTATTTGAAGATTTTATGTCACACGGTAAAGCCTCCCGTACTTGGCCACATATATTTTAGTATAGCTGAATTTATTTCATAACTTTTTGCGAAACCCAACCTTAGCTTTTCGCGAGGATTAACTCATTTTGTTTTGTGTGATTTGAATTTATCTGATACATTTTTTGAGAGTGGTCACTTTTCTTACTTTTTGATAGGATTTGATTTTCTGAGGGATTTTTGCGAGAAAAGGTTTTTGCAGTGTATGCATATTGGTGGAGAAATATGGGAACGGCGGTCAACAAATGTACTTGTCCAGGTTTTTTCCGCGAGGGGGATTTCTATGCATGATGTGATTCGTTTTTTCTTGTTATTTTCAAACATCTCGCTTTATATAGATTAGAAAAAGGTTATATTGGGAAATTATCGCTTTTTCATTTCCAAACCCTGACCCCTTCTACTTCGAGTCATGTTTTTTCCCCATGAAATAAAGGGACACGTGTTTTGGAATTTTCAATTTGGCATTTTTTTTATTCTCGAGTCAGTCAAATTTTTTTGACATTTCGCTTTACCTTTCTGGAATCAGACTAAAATAAGTCGGGAACTGGGAGTCTGATACAAAAATTTACAAAGCTTTTGAGGGCTAGATTAGAGCAGTCAGAACTTTCCACAGAATTTGTAGCTATTTGAATTTGTGTTTATCAAAGAAAGATATTTTAAATAGCAGTATCTCCTTGTTATATTTGTAGATTTGTGGTAAAAAATATTACGCTTATTTCAGCTTGTTGATAAAAATGGAGCGATTTTTTTTGAAAATTTTTCATTTTTGATTAATGATAAAATAAAAATCCAGTTTCACGTATGTTTACAGAAAACATATCGAATCTATTGTGAAAAAAGTTTTTACGCATTTTTTCATTATTATTTTTATTAACAAGCTGGAATCATGATTATTTTTCAATACCATTGAAGAAGTTACTACATTGAAAATAAAACGTTACAACTGTTTCAATATTCTCATTGAATATAGAAAAGTTCAAATAGTATGTTATGGGAACTCCAAAACAATATATTGAACAAAGCGGACAAACTCAGATCAGGATCATACCCAAGAGAATGAAATTAATTTTGTTGTATTAGTCACATTAGCTTTGAGCAAATTTTGATACCATCAAAACCAAAGCGACTGTAGAGGAAAGCCTTTGGAATAAAACTTTTTCAATTTATTATGCCATAATCAGAGCTAAAAAGTGTAAATACTTAGCACACATGTCTCCTTTTCACAAAATGTTCAAAGTTTGTAGATATCGGCAACATTCCAATGATAAAAATTTTGATACTATCAGAAGAAGAAGAGCACCCGAAGACTTTCTGAAACAACTTTTTAAATTTATTATGCCACAACTAAAGTGGAAATGTGAAAGAACATAGTGCACTTTAAGCCCAACAAAGTTCAGAAAATTTGGATGTATCTATTGCGTTCCGAGGACAGAAATTTTAATCCCATCCAAAAATGAGCAGCCGAAGACTTTTTGTAATAAATTTTTCAATTCATAATGCACAATCAGAGACAGAAAGTGGAAATACTTCGTGCACATGTCGCTTCACAAAATGTTGAAAGTTTGTAGGTATCGGCTACATTCCCATGATACAAATTTTGATTTTTCTACCAATAATGGCCGTGAAAGCCTCAAAACTAGAACTTACAGATATTATAATGTTATCTTTGAATTTTTAAAAATTCAGTAAGTATGTTATGGATATTTGAAAACAATAAATTCAACAAAGCGGGCAAACTTAGATCAGTACTATGCCCAAGAAAATGGATCGAGTTGAGTTGTACCAGTTGCATTATCTTCGTGCAAATTTTCGTACCATCACACCAGAGCATCCGTAAAGCAAATTTTTTTTTAAATATTTTTCAATTCGTTATGCCACAATAGGAGCCAAAAAATAGAAATACTGAGCACACATGTTGTTCCAGGAAATTTCCAAAGTTTGTAAGTATACGTTGCGTTCCAATGAAACAAATTTTTATACTTCCAGAAAAAAAGGAACCACTTTCTGAAAATTTTTTTAATTAATTAAACTGAAGAATTTTCGTAATAAAATTTTCAAGTCCTAATAATGCCACTATTCGAGCCAAAAAGTTGAAATATTGGGCACACTTGTCACTTCACAGATATTTCAAAGTCTGTATGTATCTGTTGCAATTCAATGATACAAATTTTGATAATATCAGTAAAAACACATCAGAAGACTTCCTGAAACAATTTTTCAAAATTTATTATGCTACAACTAAAGTGGGGAAGTGAAAAAATATAGCTCAATAGAGCCGAATGAAATTCTGAAATTTTGCAAATATTCATGGCGTTCTCAAGACGATAATTTTGATCCCATTGACAAATGAGCAATCGCAGAATTTTCATAACAAAATTTTTAATTCATAATGCCACAATCGGAGCCAAAAAGTGGAAATACTTGGTACATTTGTTGCTTTAAAGAATTTCCAAAGTTTGTAGGTATCCGTTGCAATCCAATGATACAAATTTTCATAATATCAGTAAAAAAACATAAGACTTCCTGAAACAATTTTTAAAAATTCATTATGCTATAACTAAATTAGGGAATTGAAAAAATGTAGCGTACATTGGGCCCAACAAAATTCTGAAATTTTACATGTATGCATGGCATTCGGAAGCCAGCAATTCTTAACCCATCGACAAATGAGCAATCGAAGAATTTTCATAACAAAATTTTCAATTCCTAATGCCATAATCGAAACAAAAAAGGGAAAATACTTGGCACATTTGTCGCTTCACAGAATTTTCAAAGACTGTAGGTATCCATCACAATTCAATTATACAAATTTTGATAATATCAGTAAAAACACATCGGAATACTTCCTGAAACAATTGTTTAAAATTCATTATGCTACAAGTAAAGCGGGGATGTGAAAAAATATACAGCATATTGAGCCAAACAAAATTCTGAAAGTTTGCATATATCCATGGTGTTCCGAAGACAATATTTTTGATCCCATTGACAAATGAGCAACTGAAGAATTTTCATAACAAAATTTTTAATTCATAATGCTAAAATCGGAGGCAAAAAGTATAAATACTTGGTACATTTGTCGTTTCACACAATTTCCAAAGTCTGTAGGCATTCGTTGCAATCCAAAGTTAAAAATTTTGATAATATCAGTAAAAACACATCGGAATACTTCCTGAAACAATTGTTTAAAATTCATTATGCTACAAGTAAAGCGGGGATGTGAAAAAATATAGAGCATATTGAGCCAAACAAAATTCTGAAATTTTGCATATATCCATGGTGTTCCGAAGACAATATTTTTGATCCCATTGACAAATGAACAACCCAAGAATTTTTATAACAAAATGTTCAATTCATAATGCTACAATCGGAGCCAAAAAGTGTAAATACTTGGTACATTTGCCGCTTCACAGAATTTCCAGAGTCTATAGGTATTCGTTGCAATCCAAAGATACAAATTTTGATAATACCAGGATATGGAGTATATACCGCCATAGACTTTTGACATAAAGATATATTATACGAGCCATTTTGACATAAAGATATATTACTTACTATAGTTATCATCCAGATGCATCCATATATATCCAGATGCAGGTTGACAGTGTATTTGTCTATTAATTCATCAAACGCGAGATGATTCTACACCATATTTGGGATAGAAAAACGATGTCGAAAATCTTTTGAAATGGACCAACAATTATCATGCAAGGAACATTTTATGATGTACAAATCTTATTATGGCAAGCGAGGAACATTTTATGATAAAGAGGAAAGGGACCAATAAAATAAATTGTCAACGGTGTAGAGTTAAAAAAAATATTTATTAGACACTGCTCAACACTCGGCGTGATAATAACAAACTTTGCCATATAAATTTTTTTGATACTCATTATTAGTTTTATAGAGTTTCTTTTCCAAATTTACATCGATTCACACCAATCATGATTAACAGTTCAACGTATACCATTTCATAGTTAGCAAAGAAAAGAAAAGAATGATTTCTCAAGAAATCTTATACGAAGAACATTTAATCGCGAAAGCGAAAAGAGATCGCTTTCATTTCCGTCGTAGAGTTAAGTGTGGAAAATAAAAACTGCAGGGTTAACAATAATAAAAAAATACATATTCATTTCAGCACTGTTCGAAAGTTGATTAAAAGCACTTCACTATTTTCACATCATCACATTCTTATTATTACTGTAACCAAGAGTCGATCGAACCTAACCACGATATTTATAACCTCACAACTGTTCGTGAAAAAACATTAATGTTTTCAATACTGTTTAAGCCACGAGATTGTAATTAGTCGCGATCGAAAGGGGAAAAAAAATAATATATCTTTCTTAAACCAATGTTCCAAATTTATAATGTATATCACACATTTTTTCTACCCTGACACAAACGAAGAATAACAGACAAGTGGCGAATAAACACGTAAAAACGTTTCAACGATTATAAGTATTATTTAACCAAACTAACACATCCCGCACTGTTTTTACGAAACTCCGATTAAACTTTAATATCGCTGATGACGTTTTTCCAATAATTTCGACCCAGTCCAAGTGCCCGTCAAATGGTTATTGTTTAACTAAACTCACACATCCCGCACTGTTTTTACGAAACTTCGATCAAACTTTCAAACCTAAAAAAAACTTTAATAAATACTATTGTCACTTATCACTTATCCCGATTGATTTTTCCGAATTTTGTAACTGATTCTTGATTTTACGACGAATGCGCGTTAAAACGGTTATAAAACGGTTATTTATTACTGTTTATAATCAAACTCTTCCACACGTCCTGCACTGTTTTCATTTATTTTTTGAATTCCGTTTCACACAGAGTCACACATTGCGCATGACTCGTTTCATTGCGCAGTTGCGTGTTGCGCATCATTATGCGCATACGCACTTGTTCACATGAAAATGATGAGACCCAACGAACACGACCACATATCACACACCTTTAATGGTATTATCACCGATACAGACACCAACCAATCAGAAACTCGAGAGGCTTCAAGAGGCCTTTGATGGTGTTGTATACAGACACGTCGAAATCCTTCACACAATGATAGAAAAATTGATAATTTTTACCTGTGCAAAGTTTTTTCTCAGCAATTACGCCACCGATCATGCTGATTTTGGGCTCAATCGAAAGCATTTTTCACAATTAGTATCCAGTCAAATTTTTGTTATATGAAACGACTCCTGAGCTTCGTAATTAAACGAAAAGACATGCCAATTTTACCCCCACCACCGCGAATCGTTTTATTCAGAGAAAATATATACTCGGCGAGCCTCGGGCCAGCAGATGACAGAGCTGTCAATGTACTTGTCCCGAGACTCTACCGAGTCTCTTGATACAGCGTTCATTTGTTAATCTATTAGCCGTCCATATATGTACACTGAAAACTATGTTCATCTGTTACATTTTTCTTAAATTGTCTCGTGGATGTTTTCGATAATTATTTTACATTTCGTTCAGCAGTCAAGCTGTCAAGGCGTTAAAAATGTTGCTGAATCGATGAAGATTCCAGTGGCCAACGTTTCTTCGGTGTCGGCAGAATCTGTTGCAGTTGAGACGGTCTCATCGTTGGGTAAAGAGTCTTCAGGGGCCATCCCGAAAGCCCCAATATATATGGTACGTTCCCTCTACATACCCATGTCTTGTTTTTTTAATTATTCTTTCTTATCACTATCATTATTCCCAGAAATAAGTTATTAGAAGCACACCATTGTGAGCGAAAAATGAAAATAAAATTACCGGTATTTGTATAAAAATTTAAACATTTCAGTAATGCATTCATCATTGTATTCTTTTCACCAGGATTCCCGAAACAACAGCTACTATCCATACAGTGTGACAGGGTCTTTTGTGACAAAGGTTAAAATTCCTCTCGAAAAAAGTGAAGAAAAACCGTGGAAAGCTGGTGGCTGGGAACAATTGTTTCAGTTGAATCCCAAAAACGATGTGATACAGGTCAGTTCAAAACGATTTAATCCCCCCGCGTCCCTTTCTAATGCAATCACTATTGCACTATTCACATGGCGCTTTGTTACCAATCTCGAAGATTTATTAATGAATGAAACAGAGCACTTTACTTAATAATAAGCCAAAAAAGTTTATAAACGTTCCCCTGTTGACATGGAAGTTTTTTAATCACACAATTATTAACACATTTCGAACATTACCTATACAACATATTAGTTCATTTTTAAAAACTCTCCTTTATAATTGTAATTTTTATGTCATGAGATGCCATTGCTTATTTCACGAACAGAATAAAGTAATTAAAAATGAAATGGCAAATCGTGGTTGGAATTCGTCCGTTCTTTCCAAGTCCGAATTAACGAAGCTCGAAACGCACACACGTGAGTCCCACAGAGTTTTGGCTGCAACATCCGCTGCACCGCAGTCCCGTTACGTTTCGGTTAGTACATTCCATCTTTATTTTGCCAATCGACCTTAGGACGAGAATATCTGTCAAACATTTTAAATTTGTTTATTTGCAAACGATTGTTACCGAAAAAATGAAAAAAAATTACCGGTATTTATACGACTATTTGAACATGTTAACAATTAATTAATTTGTTTTCTTTCCTCCAGGATCGAAGCGTCGAGCAAAATGAGAAGTTATTTCCATGTAGCGACTGGCAAGAGTCCATGACCCACAACGATTTAATTGAAATTGAAACACACGTGAGTTTAAAATAATTTTATCTCCTCGCGTAAATTTGTATTGCTTGACAATTGTATACAATTGTAGGAAAATAATTTTGGGCTTTTCCGTTGTTCTCAAAAATTTATAAATTAATTAAACAGAAAAATTTATTCAACAAATAGAAAACAAATTTACAATACGTTAACCTTTTGTAATGCAATTTTTTTCGAAATCGATTCATTAATAAGTCATTTACCGGCGAAGGGTTCCGAGTGCTTCAACGCCTCGGAACGCGTTCGGCGGAAATTAATTCAAATTAATGCTCTCTAGTAAATAACATTATTTTTTGGTGGTTTAATCAAAGACTTCTCCAACGAAACAAATCATGAAAATGCTTCAACCATTCGAGATAAAAAGCACCTTGTCCGGTGGTAGGCCAACGTATATTGATGACGACGAAAGTTTGGTAAGTTGTAATTTCTAATAATTTGCAAGCAATGTTTTACAATCCCTTTGCCCCTGTCTTGTCACTCATATTGTAAGAATACCAATATAACTTTTCCATAACTATTCAGATTGGAAGTGGATACTACGCACGGTTGTGTGGAATGGACGAAAATTTTATACCGGTAAAAGGGATTCCACATCGCAAGTATATCGTACCCATACGGGAAGCTGAAAATTTAATTGTATGTATCATTAAGCGCTCATCATTATATGTAAATCTTTTTTTCAAAGGTCGTGACATCGGTCGCCGCTAGAAAGCATAATTAAATGATATTATTATTATTATTTTTTAATAGGATTTCCTTAATGGCTTGGATGATCCGGCAGTGTTGATATGCCGGCGTGTGGTATTTCAAAGACCGTTTCCTCCTCAGGAAAACTGTAATTATTGTTTCAATTGCGGGCTCTACGGTCACCAACGCGGGATGTGCACAAAACCACGGGCATCGATTCCCATTTGCTACAACTGCGGTGCAAATTCGTACTCACTTCTTACGTGTTATCAGTGTGCTTTGTGGTACGTCGCAACGGGCGGCAAAAATAATAGCCCAACACGCGACCCAATGCTAACGTTTTCTCCCAAAAATCGTTGTGCACAGTAAAAAATGGACTTTGGACGATACCATTTTTGTTTCGCCGAAAGAGGTTTTTTGTTTAATTTATTTTTTACGTTATTATAATTATTAACTCCGGTAGGACAGTATTATTTAAAATGCCATGACGGCAAATTTATTTTTTTTTTTTGGCAAATCAACAATATTGCCTTTTACGTTGATCAACAATTTCAATTTTGTATCATTTATTTAATGTTTCGAATACTTAAAAAAATACCGGTATTATTTAGTTTCATGAAATTAAATGAAACACAATTACTTTATTATTTTTATCGTCAACAACTATTTCGTTCGAAATTATTTTTAAATTCTTTCGACGATGCTGCATTTATTGACATTATAATTTACACTGTTTCCGAAGTTTAATCATCAACAGTGACATAAATACATAACAATGATATTTCGACAGTGTTATTTAAAATGCCATGACGGCAAATTATTTTTTTTTTTTTTTTGGCAAATCAACAAGATTAATTTTTACGTTAATCAAAAATTTCAATTTCGTATCATTTTTTTTATGTTTTTGAAACTTAAAAAAATACCGGTGTTATTTGGTTTCATGGAATGAAATGAAACACAATTACTTTATTATTTTTATCGTCAATAATTATTTCTTTCAAAATTATTTTTAAATTCTTTCGAGGATGCTGCATTTATTCACATTATAATTTACACGGTTTCCGAAGTTTAATGATCAACATTGACATAAATACATAAAAATAATATTTCGACGGTGTTCTTTAAAATGCCATGACGGCAAATTTATTTATTTTTTTTTTTGGCAAATCAACAAGATTACCTTTTACATTAATCAACCATTTCAATTTCGTATCATTTATTTTATGTTTTTGAAACTTAAAAAAATACCGGTATTATTTGGTTTCATGGAATGAAATGAAACACAATTACTTTATTATTTTTATCGCCAATAACTATTTATTTCGAAATTATTTTTAAATTCTTTCGACGATGCTGCATATATTCACATTATAATTTACACTGTTTCTGAAGTGTAATCATCAACATTGTCATAAATAAATAACAATTATATTCAAACCAATATCCTTTATTTTCCATTCATTTATTATTATTTTTTTAACTGTAAACGAGTGTAATTATTGGGTAAAAATATTCGTACTTTCAATGTATTTTTTCATGTTGAAAAATCAATCAACGAATTTACAAATTTTGTTTTAATTTTGAATTTAAAATTTTAGTGTGCCACAAAATACTTAATCATAGTTATTGGAAAAAATATTGAATTTAAATTCGCAACTCGTGAGAAGAAACAAAATTAATTCTTATTTTTGCGATGCTTTTTGGAAGCATCGTTTATATGGGATATCGGTCGAAATTCGATAACTCATAGGTTTCTTTTTACTTGTTCATTTTGAATTGAATTGGAAATCAATCCGCAATGAGGTCAATCGACTATCGAACGAGATGGGATATTCCTAATATATAATTTAGTACCCAAATTTGTGCCAAGTCATTCACCGACGCAAACATGATTTTTGTTTTGTATGAAAAATCGATAACTATTTACAATCTCGACGTACGAAAGTATAAACGTTTCTGATAACACATTCTCGATAAACTTGGAAACAATTAGTAGATTATGCAGAGAGATAGAGAGCCGGATTTCCAGTAAAAATAATCAGAGCACAAAAAGCGTAAAATGAGAGTGTGGCAGCGTTCAAGCTCACGCAGGCTAATGCAATTCTGTATTTTTTTTTAAAGCCCTTGTAGTTCCAAGTCATAGGATAATAATTCATTGTAATAAAGCATTAATTAGAGAAATGGCATATGAACATAATTGGAGATTTTATAACCATAATTAAATCCCACGTACTTGACCGTATATACTTTAGTAGATATTTATTTATTTATCAACTTTTTGTGAACTCACAACATTTACGAGAATGAAATTATCATCTCTGTACAATTTGACTTAATTTGATAAGATAATGAGAGCGGTTACCCATAAAACTTTGTATGATGAGTTGTTTTCAGAAAGAATTTTTGTGCGGAGATCTTTGCATGAACGACTTAGACGGATTTTTGTAAATTTTTGTGGGGATCAGTATTTTGGCGCTGGGTGGTGGGGGGGATTAACTGGAACAACTATTTGGGGGGTATAAATGGACTTGTCTCAGCTTTTTTCACAGCATTTATGCTGTTTTTGGCTAGGTAACTATTGTAACGAGATTTTTCCCCGAGAGGTACGATCTGTCCCTTCTCGACTCACCTGATCCGCTAACTCGCGCGATCGCACGGCTACGAGGGTGGGCAGGGCGCCAGGTAACGAAGTACCGCCGGTTTTACCGACTTAATTTCGCCCACCCCCGTCGAAAGCTGATGTTGAAGATCCGCGAGTTGTGTAGGTGACCGAGGCCGGTCCGGCTACTCAGCTCATGCTGAGATACAAAAGGTAGAGGGGCTGGTCCAGGGGTAGAGAGTAACAACACAAGCGTAACAAAGAAAATAAGATAGCCCAGAGGACGGGGTGAAATTTAACAGTAAGATTTATTCAGAGAAAATCTTCCTAATTCGTACAGGTAGGTAGCTAAACAGTCGTACCGCAGGTACGTTAGGTAGTCGCAAAAAAGGTAATAAAATAAACGCGACATCGGTACTCAATGCTCGCAAAACCGGTAACGCCGTAATCGCCACGCGATAGTAACAGGATCGCCAACGGAAGCTAAACAACTGTACGACGGGTAACTCGATAATCGAAAAAAAGGAGGCTACATAGTCGTACAATAGGTAACTTAATAGTGGCGAAAGAAAACTAGGTAATCGTACGACAGGTAACTAAATAGTCGCATCGCAAAAGGGAACTGAGTCGTCGTACGATAGGTAGCTGAATAATCGTAAAAGGAAACTAAATAGTCGTACGATAGGTAACTTCATAATTGCAAAAGAAAACTAGGTAATCGGACGACAGGTAACTAAATCATCGCAAAAGGAAACTGAATAGTCGTACGATAGGTAGCTGAATAATCGTAAAAGGAAACTAAATAGTCGTACGGTAGGTAACTTAATAATTGCAAAAGAAAACTAGGTAATCGGACGACAGGTAACTAAATCATCGCAAAAGGAAACTGAATAGTCGTACGATAGGTAACTTAATAATCGCAAAAGAAAACTAGGTAATCGGACGACAGGTAACTAAATCATCGCAAAAGGAAACTGAATAGTCGTACGATAGGTAACTTAATAGTGGCGAAAGAAAACTAGGTAATCGTACGACAGGTAACTAAATCGCCGCAAAAGGAAACTGAATAGTCGTACGATAGGTAACTTAATAGTGGCGAAAGAAAACTAGGTAATCGTACGACAGGTAACTAAATCGACGCAAAAGGAAACTGAATAGTCGTACGATAGGTAACTTAATAGTGGCGAAAGAAAACTAGGTAATCGTACGACAGGTGACTAAATCGCCGCAAAAGGAAACTGAATAGTCGTACGATAGGTAACTTAATAATTGCAAAAGAAAAAAATAGGTAATCGTACGGCAGGTAACTAAATCATTGCGAAAGAAAAATAGGTAATCGTACGACAGGTAACTAATAATGGCAAAATCCGGTAGCGAAAGAATCATGTAAAGATAAGTAAATATCCGACGAAACGTACAGTAGTTAAATATGGCCAAATAAGGTAATGGCCCGGCGACACAAAGGCAATCATAGGCGAACCCGAATAACAAATAAATAAAGTCCTACGCCAGCGTTCTAGTCCTAGCGCGTGACGAAGGAGCGAGAGAGATGAAACGAAAACAATACCGCGCGGCGTAGCACGCGCGACGGAAGAATGTGAGAACGAAAGAGGACCTTGAACGCTTGAGCGAGGAAACCCCGAGACGAATACTTGCAAACTTATACGAAAATCTCACTCTTAATATCGACGTTCCTCACGTCGTAATTACCATTAATAATCAAAAAAACATAATTTTTACGCGAACGGGCCAAATATGGTAACTGACGATTCTGTTGAGCAATCTCACCGAAGGAAAAACTTAATGTAAGACGGGGAGGAAGCAGCTTCCCTAACTAACGGGCCGCCTGTCTCAACTCCCGTTTTCTCTACTAAAACGCCATATTAATCGAACAAAATGCCCAACAAAATCGTCAACGGAGAATAAATCGGAACGGGCTTACCGAGGAACAGTCTCGAGTCTGGCAAAGCCGGAACAAAGGCCCTCGCTGGTGGTGAGGTGATGGTGGTGTTGGGCAACCTGTCGGCCGGGCGCGCGAGCGAAGAGTGCTCGATCGAGAGACTGTGCCTCGGCAAGACGGCCCGATTTTCGGCGTTCTCCCCACCACGCATGGCCAACCGTAGGGCAGCGCTCCCACGCTCCAATCACGCACTAAATTACTCGCTTGTACTACCGCGCTTCCCGCGCCCGCTTTTAAAATTGTACGACACGAGGAACAATTATGCTCTCGTATCGTCGGCGATGATTCTTTCGACAACTTGTCCTTCGGCTCGGATCCCACCTCCAGCATCCTCAAGGGTCGCGTCTCGGACATTCTTCCTCTCGGGGATTCGGCCGACGTCACTGAAGAGGAAAAGGGGAGGCCTCCCTCATGACTCGAGGCGTCCCTTCGAGTCACGGTGGGCCCACGAATTATCCACCAGGCAATACAGCACCTTTCCCCCAGGAATATCCCGAACCCCATCAGACGAGGCGCCGTTGTGAACGGACCCTAATGTCCGAGCACGCGACCGTGAACGGGGCAACTCTCGGTTGCGACAGCGGAAAAGCCACGGGTGGCGTTCATAAATGGCCTTGATCCAGCGTGTGCTTTTAACCGTTCACTCGTTTGGCCCGTGGTGTTCGTAGCCAACCGTGATGCCTGGAAGCGCGATCCTCACCTCTAACCCATTAAAATACAGAACAGAGCGCGAGAACACAATCCCAAGGGAAGACAAGCGCGGAGAGGGGTCGCTCTCCATAGCCCAGTAACTGCCAAAATACTAAAATCACGCAAAGTATAGATCGTCAAAAATCCATTCGTCTCAAAATTTCTCCTCGCTCTAGAAAGTCAAAGCCAAAATATAAGTAACTAAATTCCTTTACGTTAGGTAGGTAATTTTTCGCGCAAAATACATAAATAAACTAAACGTTACGTCCTTAAAATTACGAAAGGTGGCGCCTCCTCGCTCGCGCACCGCCCGGCCAGTCGACCCGCGGCGTGAAAAGGACCGCAAACCCGGTCCACTGGTCGACAACGATTCATGCGGGTGGCGATGACGAAATGTCACGTCACAAACCTCCCTCCCAGAATTTGTCCCGGGTAATGTTGTTGGACGACGCTCGTCGACGAGGGTGGAGGGCGCTCGGTGGTGTTCAACATCTTTCGATGATACGACTCGGCGGTCTTCCCGCACGAATGTATCCACCAGTTTCCCGAGAAGTCCGTTGAGGAAAACTGAAACAAAGAATGTTCCTCGGTCGCCGACCTCGGAGCCCGGTTGTTCCCTCCGTCCACGCTTAAAAACGTGCTCCTTCTCCAAACCAAATTGGACCCGAACGACTCAACCACTTAATAACTCCAAAAATCAGGGCTGACTTGTAGCATCACCCTGCGGTTCTACACCATAAACGCCATTTTCGTACCACGGGGTGGTGCGAAGAATACCAGAATGAAAAAAAAGAATATAAAATAGACTCCCAGGAAATGTCTTCAGATCATGAGGAGGTTCTTCCTCGAGAACGCAAAAAAATAGCAAAAAAAAACAGGAGAAAAAAAAGAAAAAAAAGTCCGTGATCATAGCGGGCCGCGCCCAGGTCAGGAGGATGTGGGATAGTAGCACGTGCACGGGCTTGTAATAAAGAACACAGAGGCAGCCAGGTTTTAATTAACCAGTTTAATGGCGTGACGAGATAAGGTACGTTAACTAGGTATATTTAAGATTGAGCCGGGCCTCGTTTGACGGTGCTTTGACCCGTTGACCCGAGCTAATGGCCAACTAGCCGATGAGAAGGTTTATTAACTAAAGGGAAGGGAAACAAAAAAAATCAACAACAAAAAAAAATCACTTTTACCCCTGAGGGACGGCGCCCGACCACAAAGGCGGTGGGACCCAAAACCAAAATGATACGAAAAATACAAAGCTTAAGGCCAGAAATTGATATTAGAAAAGGGATGAATGGGAGAGATGGAAAAAGTAACGAGCGTGAATGCCGCGCAGTTGGGTTCATCGACGTCCTCGACCTCGGCACTCCTTCGCGTAAATGGGCCCGTGGATGGGGCATGTCCGGACGGTGACGTCCAGTATTCCGCATCGAAAACAGAAACGACGACGGGGTTGATCGCACGCTTGCCGGCGGTGATAGACACTTCCGCAGTTGTAGCAGACGTTGTAGCGTGGACTAGCGTTCTCTCCCGCTGCCTCATGCTCCCTAGGCTCCCTTGGGCCTGGTTCCGGTGCGTCGGGAGCTTCGCCCGGTTGCGGCTCTACCGGCCTGGGTTCTTCGGGCAGTGGGACTTCCGGCGTCGGTAATTTTTGGGCTGGGCCCTTTTCCTCGCTCTGGGCTAGCGGATCTACCCCGTGGACGAGGGCAAGCGATAGTGTTTCCATTGATTTGGCCCCGCATGTGGAATCCGGCGTAGTTTGGTCGTGATCGGTCAGTGAGGGCTCGGAAGGCTGGGTTTGGGCTTCGGCCTCGCGCGTTCGCGGGAATTCATAAATTGTGGCGGATGAGCCCATCGATCGAAGGTGCTTAAGGCCTTCCGCAATTGGGCAATACCCGGAAGTCTGGTGGGTCAGAGCCCTGATTAATCCGGCGAGGGCGTCCAAGTACCCTGACTGCACGCAATCGCTTGCCGCCATGAGCTCGGTATACGGGCGGATCCCATCGAATAGAGGGTTCCCATCGATGTCCCACGGCTCCTGTGCCTCCCACGCTTCTCGAATCTCCGCAATGAGTGTCGCTGGCGACCGGCTCCTCCGTGGTGGGGACGGAGAGCGGACCTGGACGATCGGTGATGATGGTCGTTCCGGTTCGCCCGGGTCCCTCAGTAGCTCGTCCTCCTCGGTGCTGTCCAGATCAATGACGACGATCGACGGCGACGAGGGTTCGCTTCCTTCACCAGCCCATGATGGATCGGACACCGGTTCTTCGTCTTCCTCTTCCGGCCTTTCCGGGGTCGAAACCGGGGTGCCCAATAGATCCCAGTCCCCTTCTGTCGGAGGCGGCGGGACCTGCTCGTCCCCATTGGGTCAGAGGGCGATGGTAGGATAAACGCGAGAAGAAGTTGTTATTCGCTCGATCCTTTCGGTCGATGTAAACAGGGGATTAACAACTTCGGGAAACACAATAGTCCCCGAGGCCCTCAATTCGACGTCAACAAGTTAATCCCTCCTTTGTTCGAAGGTGTAGGCAAATAAGGAGTCAAGGAAGAAATACGATGTTATCGAGCAGTTCTCTCGCCTTCAAAACAAAGGATTATCGTGCTCGCCAAAACTCTCTTAACTCGTCATACCGAACCACGCAATTGTCGCCACCGATGATAACAAGGGATTAGCGGGGTCGGTCGAACAGGAAAACAGGAACGAATAAAGGAACAATAGTGGGGTCTCAATAACAAGTAGGTGCGCAGCGTGTGAGCATGGCAAAATAAGGTAGGCAAATACGAGCGAAATAGATAGCACACGTCAAGGCACAACAAATCAAACAAAAAAAATCGAAATATAGTACCTTAAGACTAAAACCCACTAACAATAAAGGTAATAAAAGGAATAAATTTCTTAGCTCAAATAAATTCTAAAGTTTATCTAGCGTTCTCGAGTACAAACATCATAATCGCCACATTCTCCGGCGATAATCGTAAATCGCTCGAGGCTTCATTCGTGCGTCAAGGTCTCAACTTCTCGTCTCCTGAACTACCAAAAGAAACAAAAACAAAAAAGGGAAAAAAAAAAGGACTCAGTCCAAAGGTATTCCGCCATGACGAAAAGGAACAACAAAATTAAATGAACGGGGGAAAAACTAAATGCTAAAACGCCATACTAAATAATTCCTAATTGTTACTCTCGGGCCCCACGTTGGGCGCCATTTGTAACGAGATTTTTCCCCGAGAGGTACGATCTGTCCCTTCTCGACTCACCTGATCCGCTAACTCGCGCGATCGCACGGCTACGAGGGTGGGCAGGGCGCCAGGTAACGAAGTACCGCCGGTTTTACCGACTTAATTTCGCCCACCCCCGTCGAAAGCTGATGTTGAAGATCCGCGAGTTGTGTAGGTGACCGAGGCCGGTCCGGCTACTCAGCTCATGCTGAGATACAAAAGGTAGAGGGGCTGGTCCAGGGGTAGAGAGTAACAACACAAGCGTAACAAAGAAAATAAGATAGCCCAGAGGACGGGGTGAAATTTAACAGTAAGATTTATTCAGAGAAAATCTTCCTAATTCGTACAGGTAGGTAGCTAAACAGTCGTACCGCAGGTACGTTAGGTAGTCGCAAAAAAGGTAATAAAATAAACGCGACATCGGTACTCAATGCTCGCAAAACCGGTAACGCCGTAATCGCCACGCGATAGTAACAGGATCGCCAACGGAAGCTAAACAACTGTACGACGGGTAACTCGATAATCGAAAAAAAGGAGGCTACATAGTCGTACAATAGGTAACTTAATAGTGGCGAAAGAAAACTAGGTAATCGTACGACAGGTAACTAAATAGTCGCATCGCAAAAGGGAACTGAGTCGTCGTACGATAGGTAGCTGAATAATCGTAAAAGGAAACTAAATAGTCGTACGATAGGTAACTTCATAATTGCAAAAGAAAACTAGGTAATCGGACGACAGGTAACTAAATCATCGCAAAAGGAAACTGAATAGTCGTACGATAGGTAGCTGAATAATCGTAAAAGGAAACTAAATAGTCGTACGGTAGGTAACTTAATAATTGCAAAAGAAAACTAGGTAATCGGACGACAGGTAACTAAATCATCGCAAAAGGAAACTGAATAGTCGTACGATAGGTAACTTAATAATCGCAAAAGAAAACTAGGTAATCGGACGACAGGTAACTAAATCATCGCAAAAGGAAACTGAATAGTCGTACGATAGGTAACTTAATAGTGGCGAAAGAAAACTAGGTAATCGTACGACAGGTAACTAAATCGCCGCAAAAGGAAACTGAATAGTCGTACGATAGGTAACTTAATAGTGGCGAAAGAAAACTAGGTAATCGTACGACAGGTAACTAAATCGACGCAAAAGGAAACTGAATAGTCGTACGATAGGTAACTTAATAGTGGCGAAAGAAAACTAGGTAATCGTACGACAGGTGACTAAATCGCCGCAAAAGGAAACTGAATAGTCGTACGATAGGTAACTTAATAATTGCAAAAGAAAAAAATAGGTAATCGTACGGCAGGTAACTAAATCATTGCGAAAGAAAAATAGGTAATCGTACGACAGGTAACTAATAATGGCAAAATCCGGTAGCGAAAGAATCATGTAAAGATAAGTAAATATCCGACGAAACGTACAGTAGTTAAATATGGCCAAATAAGGTAATGGCCCGGCGACACAAAGGCAATCATAGGCGAACCCGAATAACAAATAAATAAAGTCCTACGCCAGCGTTCTAGTCCTAGCGCGTGACGAAGGAGCGAGAGAGATGAAACGAAAACAATACCGCGCGGCGTAGCACGCGCGACGGAAGAATGTGAGAACGAAAGAGGACCTTGAACGCTTGAGCGAGGAAACCCCGAGACGAATACTTGCAAACTTATACGAAAATCTCACTCTTAATATCGACGTTCCTCACGTCGTAATTACCATTAATAATCAAAAAAACATAATTTTTACGCGAACGGGCCAAATATGGTAACTGACGATTCTGTTGAGCAATCTCACCGAAGGAAAAACTTAATGTAAGACGGGGAGGAAGCAGCTTCCCTAACTAACGGGCCGCCTGTCTCAACTCCCGTTTTCTCTACTAAAACGCCATATTAATCGAACAAAATGCCCAACAAAATCGTCAACGGAGAATAAATCGGAACGGGCTTACCGAGGAACAGTCTCGAGTCTGGCAAAGCCGGAACAAAGGCCCTCGCTGGTGGTGAGGTGATGGTGGTGTTGGGCAACCTGTCGGCCGGGCGCGCGAGCGAAGAGTGCTCGATCGAGAGACTGTGCCTCGGCAAGACGGCCCGATTTTCGGCGTTCTCCCCACCACGCATGGCCAACCGTAGGGCAGCGCTCCCACGCTCCAATCACGCACTAAATTACTCGCTTGTACTACCGCGCTTCCCGCGCCCGCTTTTAAAATTGTACGACACGAGGAACAATTATGCTCTCGTATCGTCGGCGATGATTCTTTCGACAACTTGTCCTTCGGCTCGGATCCCACCTCCAGCATCCTCAAGGGTCGCGTCTCGGACATTCTTCCTCTCGGGGATTCGGCCGACGTCACTGAAGAGGAAAAGGGGAGGCCTCCCTCATGACTCGAGGCGTCCCTTCGAGTCACGGTGGGCCCACGAATTATCCACCAGGCAATACAGCACCTTTCCCCCAGGAATATCCCGAACCCCATCAGACGAGGCGCCGTTGTGAACGGACCCTAATGTCCGAGCACGCGACCGTGAACGGGGCAACTCTCGGTTGCGACAGCGGAAAAGCCACGGGTGGCGTTCATAAATGGCCTTGATCCAGCGTGTGCTTTTAACCGTTCACTCGTTTGGCCCGTGGTGTTCGTAGCCAACCGTGATGCCTGGAAGCGCGATCCTCACCTCTAACCCATTAAAATACAGAACAGAGCGCGAGAACACAATCCCAAGGGAAGACAAGCGCGGAGAGGGGTCGCTCTCCATAGCCCAGTAACTGCCAAAATACTAAAATCACGCAAAGTATAGATCGTCAAAAATCCATTCGTCTCAAAATTTCTCCTCGCTCTAGAAAGTCAAAGCCAAAATATAAGTAACTAAATTCCTTTACGTTAGGTAGGTAATTTTTCGCGCAAAATACATAAATAAACTAAACGTTACGTCCTTAAAATTACGAAAGGTGGCGCCTCCTCGCTCGCGCACCGCCCGGCCAGTCGACCCGCGGCGTGAAAAGGACCGCAAACCCGGTCCACTGGTCGACAACGATTCATGCGGGTGGCGATGACGAAATGTCACGTCACAAACCTCCCTCCCAGAATTTGTCCCGGGTAATGTTGTTGGACGACGCTCGTCGACGAGGGTGGAGGGCGCTCGGTGGTGTTCAACATCTTTCGATGATACGACTCGGCGGTCTTCCCGCACGAATGTATCCACCAGTTTCCCGAGAAGTCCGTTGAGGAAAACTGAAACAAAGAATGTTCCTCGGTCGCCGACCTCGGAGCCCGGTTGTTCCCTCCGTCCACGCTTAAAAACGTGCTCCTTCTCCAAACCAAATTGGACCCGAACGACTCAACCACTTAATAACTCCAAAAATCAGGGCTGACTTGTAGCATCACCCTGCGGTTCTACACCATAAACGCCATTTTCGTACCACGGGGTGGTGCGAAGAATACCAGAATGAAAAAAAAGAATATAAAATAGACTCCCAGGAAATGTCTTCAGATCATGAGGAGGTTCTTCCTCGAGAACGCAAAAAAATAGCAAAAAAAAACAGGAGAAAAAAAAGAAAAAAAAGTCCGTGATCATAGCGGGCCGCGCCCAGGTCAGGAGGATGTGGGATAGTAGCACGTGCACGGGCTTGTAATAAAGAACACAGAGGCAGCCAGGTTTTAATTAACCAGTTTAATGGCGTGACGAGATAAGGTACGTTAACTAGGTATATTTAAGATTGAGCCGGGCCTCGTTTGACGGTGCTTTGACCCGTTGACCCGAGCTAATGGCCAACTAGCCGATGAGAAGGTTTATTAACTAAAGGGAAGGGAAACAAAAAAAATCAACAACAAAAAAAAATCACTTTTACCCCTGAGGGACGGCGCCCGACCACAAAGGCGGTGGGACCCAAAACCAAAATGATACGAAAAATACAAAGCTTAAGGCCAGAAATTGATATTAGAAAAGGGATGAATGGGAGAGATGGAAAAAGTAACGAGCGTGAATGCCGCGCAGTTGGGTTCATCGACGTCCTCGACCTCGGCACTCCTTCGCGTAAATGGGCCCGTGGATGGGGCATGTCCGGACGGTGACGTCCAGTATTCCGCATCGAAAACAGAAACGACGACGGGGTTGATCGCACGCTTGCCGGCGGTGATAGACACTTCCGCAGTTGTAGCAGACGTTGTAGCGTGGACTAGCGTTCTCTCCCGCTGCCTCATGCTCCCTAGGCTCCCTTGGGCCTGGTTCCGGTGCGTCGGGAGCTTCGCCCGGTTGCGGCTCTACCGGCCTGGGTTCTTCGGGCAGTGGGACTTCCGGCGTCGGTAATTTTTGGGCTGGGCCCTTTTCCTCGCTCTGGGCTAGCGGATCTACCCCGTGGACGAGGGCAAGCGATAGTGTTTCCATTGATTTGGCCCCGCATGTGGAATCCGGCGTAGTTTGGTCGTGATCGGTCAGTGAGGGCTCGGAAGGCTGGGTTTGGGCTTCGGCCTCGCGCGTTCGCGGGAATTCATAAATTGTGGCGGATGAGCCCATCGATCGAAGGTGCTTAAGGCCTTCCGCAATTGGGCAATACCCGGAAGTCTGGTGGGTCAGAGCCCTGATTAATCCGGCGAGGGCGTCCAAGTACCCTGACTGCACGCAATCGCTTGCCGCCATGAGCTCGGTATACGGGCGGATCCCATCGAATAGAGGGTTCCCATCGATGTCCCACGGCTCCTGTGCCTCCCACGCTTCTCGAATCTCCGCAATGAGTGTCGCTGGCGACCGGCTCCTCCGTGGTGGGGACGGAGAGCGGACCTGGACGATCGGTGATGATGGTCGTTCCGGTTCGCCCGGGTCCCTCAGTAGCTCGTCCTCCTCGGTGCTGTCCAGATCAATGACGACGATCGACGGCGACGAGGGTTCGCTTCCTTCACCAGCCCATGATGGATCGGACACCGGTTCTTCGTCTTCCTCTTCCGGCCTTTCCGGGGTCGAAACCGGGGTGCCCAATAGATCCCAGTCCCCTTCTGTCGGAGGCGGCGGGACCTGCTCGTCCCCATTGGGTCAGAGGGCGATGGTAGGATAAACGCGAGAAGAAGTTGTTATTCGCTCGATCCTTTCGGTCGATGTAAACAGGGGATTAACAACTTCGGGAAACACAATAGTCCCCGAGGCCCTCAATTCGACGTCAACAAGTTAATCCCTCCTTTGTTCGAAGGTGTAGGCAAATAAGGAGTCAAGGAAGAAATACGATGTTATCGAGCAGTTCTCTCGCCTTCAAAACAAAGGATTATCGTGCTCGCCAAAACTCTCTTAACTCGTCATACCGAACCACGCAATTGTCGCCACCGATGATAACAAGGGATTAGCGGGGTCGGTCGAACAGGAAAACAGGAACGAATAAAGGAACAATAGTGGGGTCTCAATAACAAGTAGGTGCGCAGCGTGTGAGCATGGCAAAATAAGGTAGGCAAATACGAGCGAAATAGATAGCACACGTCAAGGCACAACAAATCAAACAAAAAAAATCGAAATATAGTACCTTAAGACTAAAACCCACTAACAATAAAGGTAATAAAAGGAATAAATTTCTTAGCTCAAATAAATTCTAAAGTTTATCTAGCGTTCTCGAGTACAAACATCATAATCGCCACATTCTCCGGCGATAATCGTAAATCGCTCGAGGCTTCATTCGTGCGTCAAGGTCTCAACTTCTCGTCTCCTGAACTACCAAAAGAAACAAAAACAAAAAAGGGAAAAAAAAAAGGACTCAGTCCAAAGGTATTCCGCCATGACGAAAAGGAACAACAAAATTAAATGAACGGGGGAAAAACTAAATGCTAAAACGCCATACTAAATAATTCCTAATTGTTACTCTCGGGCCCCACGTTGGGCGCCATTTGTAACGAGATTTTTCCCCGAGAGGTACGATCTGTCCCTTCTCGACTCACCTGATCCGCTAACTCGCGCGATCGCACGGCTACGAGGGTGGGCAGGGCGCCAGGTAACGAAGTACCGCCGGTTTTACCGACTTAATTTCGCCCACCCCCGTCGAAAGCTGATGTTGAAGATCCGCGAGTTGTGTAGGTGACCGAGGCCGGTCCGGCTACTCAGCTCATGCTGAGATACAAAAGGTAGAGGGGCTGGTCCAGGGGTAGAGAGTAACAACACAAGCGTAACAAAGAAAATAAGATAGCCCAGAGGACGGGGTGAAATTTAACAGTAAGATTTATTCAGAGAAAATCTTCCTAATTCGTACAGGTAGGTAGCTAAACAGTCGTACCGCAGGTACGTTAGGTAGTCGCAAAAAAGGTAATAAAATAAACGCGACATCGGTACTCAATGCTCGCAAAACCGGTAACGCCGTAATCGCCACGCGATAGTAACAGGATCGCCAACGGAAGCTAAACAACTGTACGACGGGTAACTCGATAATCGAAAAAAAGGAGGCTACATAGTCGTACAATAGGTAACTTAATAGTGGCGAAAGAAAACTAGGTAATCGTACGACAGGTAACTAAATAGTCGCATCGCAAAAGGGAACTGAGTCGTCGTACGATAGGTAGCTGAATAATCGTAAAAGGAAACTAAATAGTCGTACGATAGGTAACTTCATAATTGCAAAAGAAAACTAGGTAATCGGACGACAGGTAACTAAATCATCGCAAAAGGAAACTGAATAGTCGTACGATAGGTAGCTGAATAATCGTAAAAGGAAACTAAATAGTCGTACGGTAGGTAACTTAATAATTGCAAAAGAAAACTAGGTAATCGGACGACAGGTAACTAAATCATCGCAAAAGGAAACTGAATAGTCGTACGATAGGTAACTTAATAATCGCAAAAGAAAACTAGGTAATCGGACGACAGGTAACTAAATCATCGCAAAAGGAAACTGAATAGTCGTACGATAGGTAACTTAATAGTGGCGAAAGAAAACTAGGTAATCGTACGACAGGTAACTAAATCGCCGCAAAAGGAAACTGAATAGTCGTACGATAGGTAACTTAATAGTGGCGAAAGAAAACTAGGTAATCGTACGACAGGTAACTAAATCGCCGCAAAAGGAAACTGAATAGTCGTACGATAGGTAACTTAATAGTGGCGAAAGAAAACTAGGTAATCGTACGACAGGTGACTAAATCGCCGCAAAAGGAAACTGAATAGTCGTACGATAGGTAACTTAATAATTGCAAAAGAAAAAAATAGGTAATCGTACGGCAGGTAACTAAATCATTGCGAAAGAAAAATAGGTAATCGTACGACAGGTAACTAATAATGGCAAAATCCGGTAGCGAAAGAATCATGTAAAGATAAGTAAATATCCGACGAAACGTACAGTAGTTAAATATGGCCAAATAAGGTAATGGCCCGGCGACACAAAGGCAATCATAGGCGAACCCGAATAACAAATAAATAAAGTCCTACGCCAGCGTTCTAGTCCTAGCGCGTGACGAAGGAGCGAGAGAGATGAAACGAAAACAATACCGCGCGGCGTAGCACGCGCGACGGAAGAATGTGAGAACGAAAGAGGACCTTGAACGCTTGAGCGAGGAAACCCCGAGACGAATACTTGCAAACTTATACGAAAATCTCACTCTTAATATCGACGTTCCTCACGTCGTAATTACCATTAATAATCAAAAAAACATAATTTTTACGCGAACGGGCCAAATATGGTAACTGACGATTCTGTTGAGCAATCTCACCGAAGGAAAAACTTAATGTAAGACGGGGAGGAAGCAGCTTCCCTAACTAACGGGCCGCCTGTCTCAACTCCCGTTTTCTCTACTAAAACGCCATATTAATCGAACAAAATGCCCAACAAAATCGTCAACGGAGAATAAATCGGAACGGGCTTACCGAGGAACAGTCTCGAGTCTGGCAAAGCCGGAACAAAGGCCCTCGCTGGTGGTGAGGTGATGGTGGTGTTGGGCAACCTGTCGGCCGGGCGCGCGAGCGAAGAGTGCTCGATCGAGAGACTGTGCCTCGGCAAGACGGCCCGATTTTCGGCGTTCTCCCCACCACGCATGGCCAACCGTAGGGCAGCGCTCCCACGCTCCAATCACGCACTAAATTACTCGCTTGTACTACCGCGCTTCCCGCGCCCGCTTTTAAAATTGTACGACACGAGGAACAATTATGCTCTCGTATCGTCGGCGATGATTCTTTCGACAACTTGTCCTTCGGCTCGGATCCCACCTCCAGCATCCTCAAGGGTCGCGTCTCGGACATTCTTCCTCTCGGGGATTCGGCCGACGTCACTGAAGAGGAAAAGGGGAGGCCTCCCTCATGACTCGAGGCGTCCCTTCGAGTCACGGTGGGCCCACGAATTATCCACCAGGCAATACAGCACCTTTCCCCCAGGAATATCCCGAACCCCATCAGACGAGGCGCCGTTGTGAACGGACCCTAATGTCCGAGCACGCGACCGTGAACGGGGCAACTCTCGGTTGCGACAGCGGAAAAGCCACGGGTGGCGTTCATAAATGGCCTTGATCCAGCGTGTGCTTTTAACCGTTCACTCGTTTGGCCCGTGGTGTTCGTAGCCAACCGTGATGCCTGGAAGCGCGATCCTCACCTCTAACCCATTAAAATACAGAACAGAGCGCGAGAACACAATCCCAAGGGAAGACAAGCGCGGAGAGGGGTCGCTCTCCATAGCCCAGTAACTGCCAAAATACTAAAATCACGCAAAGTATAGATCGTCAAAAATCCATTCGTCTCAAAATTTCTCCTCGCTCTAGAAAGTCAAAGCCAAAATATAAGTAACTAAATTCCTTTACGTTAGGTAGGTAATTTTTCGCGCAAAATACATAAATAAACTAAACGTTACGTCCTTAAAATTACGAAAGGTGGCGCCTCCTCGCTCGCGCACCGCCCGGCCAGTCGACCCGCGGCGTGAAAAGGACCGCAAACCCGGTCCACTGGTCGACAACGATTCATGCGGGTGGCGATGACGAAATGTCACGTCACACTATATAAGGGAATGGTGTATGATAAACTCGTATTCGGTGAATAATTAATATCTTTGAATAGTTGTTAGGTTATAAAGAACGCGGTCAGTTTTATTTGGTTAAAGTGAAACTTTAGGTTAAAGTGATTTGAATATGTAGATAGAAGAGTGATAGAGTGCAAAAATAAAGTGTAATTCAATAAATAAACTTTAGAACAGTGCCTAAATAAATAATTTTTTTTTAACCCTAGCCTCAATATTCCAATTTTCCGAATGTAAACTCTACAATGGAGTCAAAAATGGTGCCTCTTCTGTGTTACCATAAAATGTCCCTTGCATGCAATAATAAGGTTTATTTGGAAACTATTCTCTACGTTTTTTATATAACCGAGAGAATGGTGTATGATACCACTCTAGGTTTGAAATATACATAGTTTTAAACCACCCTAGAGTGGTTAAATACATGAAAATACTATTTGCACTTGCAACCCAAAATGGAATCAAGTGACGTGAAATAATTTTGAGCGAAACGATATTTGATTCGAGAAAAAAAAATTCATAAGTACTTTACCAATTTTGTTTTCCCTATTGCTCATGAGATATAATTCGTGATTAATAAACGTTATAAAAGAAAAACTCATGTGGCACTTCGACCGAAATTCTTTTTTCCAATCACACTTTTGCTCTCGAAATTTGGTGCGCGTACGTTTTAGGGTTCCGTATCCAAAGGGTAAAACGGGACCCTATTACTAAGACTCCGCTGTCCGTCCGTCTGTCTGTCTGTCCGTCTGTCACCAGGCTGTATCTCATGAATCGTGATAGTTAGACACTTGAAATTTTCACAGATGATGTATTTCTGTTGCTCCTATAAAAACAAGTACTAAAAAACAGAATAAAATAAATATTTAAGGGGGCTCCCATACAACAAACGTGATTTTTTGCCGTTTTTATAGATAATGGCACGGAACCCTTTGTGCGCGAGTCCGACTTGCACTTGGCCGGTTTTTTTTGTTTCCAAATCTCGTTTCGTTACGATTACTTTTATTGAAAAACTTTCGGTGCATTCTGATGATATTGGAGTAATTTCTCGGTGTAATTTTTTATGGAATATTTTCCGATCCGTTGATCTGTTGGAATGGATCAATCAAAAAAATTAAAGTTTTGATACTTGTTCATGGTTCTTTTATCAAGAGACTTGGTAGAGTCTTGGGACAAGTACATTGACAGCTCTGTCGTCTGCTGGCCCGAGGCTCGCCCGAGTATATTATCTCAGAATAAAACGATTCGCCGTGGTGGGGGTAAAAACTGAAATTCATTTTCTTTAATTACGAAGCTCAGGAGGCATATGATGATTTGAAAATTGAACTGGAGATTTATTACGAAAAAATACTTCGATTGAGCATTAAATCAGCACGATTGATGCCATATTTGCTGAGAAAAAACATTGCACAGGCTCAAGATTATGCTAACATCGAAGTATTGGCATGTCTGTATACGACGCAATGAAAGGCCTGTTGACGCCTTCCGAGCTTGTGATTGGCCATTCCGTTAGATCTCTCTCGTTAGATCTGCAGTTTTTATTTTCCACACTTAACTCTACGACGGAAACAAAAGCGATCGCTTTTCTCTTTCGCGATTAAATATTCCTCGTATGAGATTTCGTAAGAAATCATTCTTTTCGTTTCTTTGATAACTATGAAATGGTGTGCGTTGAACTGTTAATCATGATTGGTGTGAATCGATGTAAATTTGGAAAAGAAACTATAAAACTAATAATGAGTGTCAAAAAAATGTATACGGCAAAATTTGTTATTATCATGCCGAGTTTTGAGCAGTGTCTAATGAATATTTTTTTTAACTCTACACCGTTGACAATTTATTTTATTAGTCCCTTTCCTCTTTATTATAAAATGTTCCTCGCTTGCCATAATAAAGATTCGTACATCATAAAATGTTCCTTGCATGATAATTGTTGGTCCATTTCAAAAGATTTTCGACGTCGTTTTTCTATCCAAAATATGGTGTAGAATCATCTCGCGTTTGATGAATTAATAGACAAATACACTGTCAACCTGCTTCTGGATATATATGGATGCCTCTGGATGATAACCGTAGTAAGTAATGATATATCTTTATGTGAAAATGGCTTGTATAATACATCTTTATGTCAAAAGACTATGGCGGTATATACCCCATATTCTAGTATTATCAAAATTTGTATCTTCGGATTGCAACGAATACCTATAGACACTTAAAATTCTGTGAAGCGACAAATGTACCAAGTGTTTCCACTTCTTGGCTCCAATTGTAGCATTATGAATTGAACATTTTGTTATGAAAATTCTTCGGTTGCTCATTTGTCAATGGGATCAAAAATATTGTCTTTGGAACACCATGGATATACGCAACATTTCAGAATTTTGTTTGACTCAATATGCTCTATATTTTATCACATCCCCGCTTTAGTTGTAGCATAATGAATTTTAAAAAATTATTTCAGAAAATCTTCCGATGTGTTTTTTCTGACATTATCAAAATTTATATCTTTGGATTGCAACGAATGCCTACAGACTCTGGAAATTGTGTGAAGCGACAAATGTACCAAGTATTTCTACTTTTTGCCTCCGATTTTAGCATTATGAATTGAAAATTTTGTTATGAAAATTCTTCGGTTGCTCATTTGTCGATGAGATCAAAATTATTGTCTTTGGAATGCCATGAATATATGCAAAATTTCAGAATTTTGTTTGGCTCAATATGCACTCTATTTTATCACTTCCCCACTTTAGTTGTATTATGAATTTTGAAAAATTGTTTCAGGAAGTCTTCCGATGCGTTTTTACTGATATTATCAAAATTTGTATAATTGAATTGTAATGAATACCTACAGACTTTGAAAATTCTGTGAAGCGACAGATGTGCCAAGTATTTTCCCTTTTTGGTTTCGATTATGGCATTAGGAATTGAAAATTTTGTTATGAAAATTCTACGACTACTCATTTGTCGATGGGTTAAGAATTGCTGGCTTCAGAATGCCACGCATACATGCAAAATTTCAGAATTTTGTTGGGCCCAATGTGCGCTACATTTTTTCAATTCCCCAATTTAGTTGTAGCATAATGAATTTTGAAAAATTGTTTCAGGGAGTCTTCTGATTTTTTTTTACTGATATTATCAAAATTTGTATCATTGGATTGCAACAGATACTTACAGATTTTGAAAATTCTGTAAAGTAACAAATGTACCAAGTATTTCCACATTTTGGCTCCAATTGTTGGATTATGAATTAAAAATTTTGTTATGAAAATTCTGCGGTTGCTCATTTGTCAATGGGATCAAAATTATTGTCTTCGGAACGCCATGAATATATGCAAAATTTCAGAATTTCATTTGGCTCTATTGAGCTATATTTTATCACTTCCCCACTTTAGTTATAGCATAATAAATTTTGAAAAATTGTTTCAGGAAGTTTCAGGAAGGATGTGTTTTTACTGATATTATCAAAATTTGTATCATTGAATTGCAACAGATACGTACAGACTTTGAAATATCTGTGAGGTGACAAGTGTGCCCAATATTACCACTTTTTGGCTCGAATAGTAGCATTGTTAGGACTTGAACATTTTATTATGAAAATTCTTCGGTTGCTCATTTTTGGATGGGATTAAAATTTGGCTTCGAAAAGTAATGGCTACATGCAAAATTCATAAACTTTATTGAGCCCGATGTGTGGTATGCTTGAGTTGTGGCATGATTAATTCAAAAAAATTGTCAGAAAGTCTTTGGTTCCTTTTTTTCTGGAAGTATAAAAATTTGTTTCATTGGAACGCAACGTATACTTACAATCTTTGGAAATTTCCTGAAGCAACATGTGTGCTCAGTATTTCTACTTTTTGGCTCCTATTGTGGCATAACGAATTGAAGAATATTTCCAAAAGGATTTGCTCTACGGATGCTCTGGTTGTGATGGTACGAAAATTTGCACGAAGATAATGCAACTGGTCCAACTCAACTCGATCCATTTTCTTGGGCATAGTATTGATCTAAGTTTGCCCGCTTTATTGAATTTATTGTTTTAAAATATCCATAACATACTTTCTGAACTTCTCAATATTCAAAGATAATATTAAAATATCTGTAAGTTCTAGTTTTGAGGCTTTCACGGCCATTATTGTTATAAATATCAAAATTTGTGTCATGGGAATGTAGCCGATACCTATAAACTTTCAACATTTTGTGAAACGACATGTGCGCCAAGTATTTCCACTTTCTGTCTTTGATTGTGGCATTATGAATTGAAAAATTTATTACCAAAAGTCTTCTGCTGCTCATTTTTGGATGGGATTAAAATTTCTGTCCTCGGAACGCAATAGATACATCCAAATTTTCTGAACTTTGTTGGGCTTAAAATGCAGTATGTTTTTTCACTTTTCATACAAATATAACAAGGAAATACTGCTATTTAATATGTTTCTTTGATAAGCACAAATTCAAATTGCTACAAATTCTATGGAAGAGTTCTGACTGCTCTAATCTTGCCCTCAAAAGCTTTGTAAATTTTTGTATCGGACTCCCAGTTCCCGACTTATTTTAGTCTGATTCCAGAAAGGTAAATCGAAATGTCAAAAAAAATTGACTGGCTCGAGAATAAAAAAAATGCCAAATTGAAAATTCCAAAACACGTGTCCCTTTATTTCATGGGCAAAAAACCAGACTCGAAGTAGAAGGGGTCAGGGTTTGGAAATGAAAAAGCGATAATTTCCCAATATAACCTTTTTCTAATCTATATAAAACGAGATGTTTGAAAAGAAAGAGAAAAAACGAATCATATCACGCATAAAAATCCCCCTCGCGGAAGAAACCTGGACAAGTACATTTGTTGACCGCCGTTCCCATATTTTTCCACGAATATACATACACTGCAAAAACCTTTTCTCGCAAAAATCCCTGAGAAAATCAAATCCTATCAAAAAGTAAGAAGAGAGACCACTCAAAAAATGTATCAAATAAATTCAAATCACACAAAACAAAATGAGTTAATCCTCGTGAAAAGCTAAGGTTGGGTTTCGCAAAAAGTTATAAAATAAATTGAGTTATACTAAAATATATGTGGCCAAATATGGGAGGCTTTATCGTGTGACAAAATCTTTAAATAATGTTGAATGTTGATAGAGAAAAGAATCAAGTTCGAAAATGCAGTTGTTTTACCTACCAGAATGAAAATAACAACTCTGTATCAATAAGAGTCTGAAGCAAAAAAAGATTGCAAACGAAAAAAAATTAGATGAAAAAGAATTTCGGCCGAAGTACTTGGCGAGGTTGTCACCATGACCGATACATTATGTAAATTAACGGACAACACCACTGTGACCCCCTATTTTTTTCACATTTTTCAAGAATTTTTTTTTGTGGGAAAAAAGAGATATTCGAAAAATTTTGTTTTGGGTTTTGTTCCTTGTTTATTAATGTATAAAAGAACATTTTTTTCACATTTTTCACGCCGCATGATGGCGCTGGAGAAGCTCTCGCGTCATCTCCGCAGTGGTTCGCGGCACGCAGCAGAATTCTCTTCACCGTCGATCCGAAAAAAAATACCGAGTGTTTTCGTTAATAATATGATATTTTGAAGAGAAGTACATAGGGATTTGGAAAAATATTGATTTTTAAAAAATACGCACGCCTTTGAAATTAAAGAATGATTTTTGAGCAAAATTTCTCGTCGAAAATAGGCTATAACTTTTATAATTATTGAGATATCGAAAACATCTTATGTACTTCTCTAGATAATCTACTTTTATTGATACAGTAAAAATTTGAAGTCGATCGGATAAAAATTGCTCGAGTTCTGCTGCGTGCCGCACTCAAAAAAGTGGTTTTGAGAAAAACGCGTTCAAAGTTGGGACCCCGAGCGTCGCGGTAACAGGAAGATTCGTCCCCAGAAAATTCGTCCCGGAAAATTCGTCCCGGAAAATTCGTCCCCGGAAAATTCGTCCCTCGGAAAATTCGTCCCTAGGAAAATTCGTCCCCGGAAAATTCGTCCCCCGGAAAATCCGTCCTCATTGGATATTTCTACAATTCAGTTGGATATTTCCGTAATTTTTTTGTTATACGCTACATAGAGAATATTTCAAAGCATTGTACAGTAACGCGTGATCACGCAGATTGTTGCATGTAAACAAACGCGACCTTTATTCTTTCAAGCACATATACAATGTAAGCGATTGGTTGAAGATGACTCGAACCTACCCTACTATTTCCACATGTCCAACTATTCAAACAACAACCCAAAGATGACCCGAACCCACCCTACTATTTCAATATGTCCAACTATTCAAACAACAACCCAAAGATAACCTGAACCCACCCCACTATTTCCACATGTCCAACTATTCAAACAACACTTCAAAGATGACCCGAACCCACCCTACTATTGCCACATGTCCAACTATTCAAACAACAACCCAAATATGACCCAAACACACCCTACTATTTCTACATGTCCAACTATTCAAACAACAACCCAAAGATGACCCGAACCCACCCTACTATTTTCACATGTCCAACTATTCAAACAACAACCCAAAGATGACCCGAACCCACCCTACTATTTTCACATGTCCAACTATTCAAACAACAACCCAAAGATGATCCGAACCCACCCTACTATTTCCACATGTCCAACTATTCAAACAACAACCCAAAGATGGCCCAAACCCACCCTACTATTTCCACATGTCCAACTATTCAAACAACCCAAAGATGACCCGAACCTACCCTACTATTTCCACATGTCCAACTATTCAAACAACAACTCAAAGATGACACAAACCCACCCTACTATTTTCACATGCCCAACTATTCAAACAACAATCTAAAGATGACCCGAATCCACCCTACTATTTCCACATGTCCAACTATTCAAACAATAACAAAAAAGACCAATTGTTATTCGATGAAATGTTTTTTCGACGAATTGTTATCGACAAATTGTTTTCGACGAATTTTCCGCAAATCTCAGCACTCATTCCAAGATTTCATCCGCCTCACTATTCCATACGCACCCCGATTACATGCGCGAACCGATTCCACACACGCTTGCTTAGTTGTGTTGGTTTGTTGTGTTCGGGGGACGAATTTTCCGTGGGACGAATTTTCCGGGGTCGAATTTTCCAGGGACGAATTTTCCGGAGGACGAGTTTTCCGGGGGACGAATTTTCCGTGGACGAATTTTCCGGGGATGAATTTTCCGAGACGAATATTCCGGGGACGAATCTTCCTAGATTCGAGCGTCGCGGACCGCTGCACCGCTCCACAAAATATTCAATATCTACGAAAATAATTATTTTTTCGACCTGGGTCCAACGGCATTTCAATCGTAAAAGTATTTTAGATTTTTTTAAATGGTTTTCAAAAAATCGATTTTTTGAAGCCGTCACAGTGGTGTTGTCCGTTAACCAAAACTGAAACTGACCGCGATCTTTATAACCTCACGACGATTCGAAGATATCAAATATTCACCGCATACGAGTTTATCATACACTATTCTCTTAGTTATCAAAAAATAAAAAATAAAATAAAGAGAATGTTTTCTAAATAAACTTTATTATTGTATCCGAGGAACATTTTATGGTAAAAGAGAAGAAGCACCGTTTTTGACTCCATTCTAGAGTTTACGTTCGGAAAAATGGATTGTTGGAGCTTGGGTTAATAAAAAAAATTATTTATTTAGACACTATACAAAAGTTTATTTATGGATTTAAACTTTATTTTTGCATGAACACTCTTCTATATATATAAAAGACACTTTAATCAAAAGTTAAAACTGACCGCGATCTTTATAACCTCATGACAAAGATATTAAATATTCACCGAATATGAGTTTATCATACACCATTCTCTTAATTATAAAAAAAAGAAGAAAAAGAATGGTCTCTAAATAAACCTTATTATTGCATTCGAGGGACATTTTGTGGTAAAAGAGAAAAGGGATCGTTTTCGATTCCGTTGTAGAATTTACGTTCGGAAAATAAATTGTAGGGGCTAGGTTTAATAAATAAAATTATTTATTTAGGCACTGTTCAATAGTTTATTAACACACTTGATTTTCCCACTAATCACTCTTCTATCCATAATAAAAAAATATAATAAAAAATATAATAAAAAAGTCACTCTTTACTCGTCTATCTATCTATTTATAAACGCCACTCTAACCAAGAGTTCAAATTGACCGCGATCTTTATAACCTTACGACTGTTAAGAAAGAATATTGGTCAGCTGTCATATGCACGATCGATCGATGTCACCAGAATTTTTACCAATATCACTAGTATCACTAGACCGCGACTGCGAAAAAAAAACAGTTGAGGATCAAAAATGTGTGCGAAAAAATGCTGAATGTCCCGGACCAGCAATTATAAAAAAAATATTAATATTATCAATACGCTTCAAGCTATGAGGTTTTAATTAGTCGCAATCGAAAGAAAAAAAAATACGTGAACTTGAATAATCCTCCAAAACGCTGTTATTTAATAAATATTAAAGAAACAATTTTCGAAAACAGGTAGAATCGTGGTCCTTCCTGTATAAGTGTCTTGTAGCACTCGCTTGTAAATGTACTTGTCTTAAGTCGCTACTGCGACTCTTAATAGATCTTGATTTTTTTTTATTTTTAATTCCTTTTGTAGACTACTAATTCTTTTTATACAGTAATTGATTTTCTTTTTTTCTCGTCTTGAATTAATTAATTTTTTTCAACGTTCAAATGTTTGTTTTTCTGTGTGAATGAAGTGGAAATTACATTCATTTTGGTTTTTTGGCCGAATATTTCATGATTAACATTGCTGGTTTTTTATCTTCTATTTTTTGGGAGGGGGGTGGGTGGCTTTTCATAGGAATTTTGTAGAAACAAATAGAAATGGCGGTGAACAAATGAACTTGTCCCGGTTTTTTCCCCGTGTTATATATTGTCAAACAAGTTTTCTATGTGAAATAATTTGAAATGTATTTAAGGGGTCCCGGTGGTCTAGAATTTTCAAAAAATCGATTTTTTTTTTTAAATATATTTCGATAATATAGTATTTCGAGAATATACTGTGAAATTTTCGTAAGGATATTCACAATATTCTTGCTTCTATAGCCGGTTTAGCAGGTAGAGAGCGGTCTGTTCGCTCCGTCAATAGATGTATGCATCCACCTGCTCTGGACGATGACGCACAAGAAATATTAAAACTTATTTATGAAGAATTAACAGCAGATAATTTATTGGAAAGGTGTATTGGTAGTAATACGCAGAACAATAATGAAAGTTTCAACTCTTGTGCGTGGCAACTAGCGCCGAAACATCAGTTTGTTGGCAAAAAAATCATTGATATCGCCTCTTATATTGCTGCCTGTACGTTCAATGAAGGATTTGCAGCTTTGTTGAAAATTATGGAAACCATGGGCATCACCGTCGGGCCACAAGCAGAGCAACTCGCGCGAGACCGTGATGCGCGGCGAATATATACCGCCAACCGTCGAAGCACAGAAAATTCGAAACGAGCTCGAACAGCTCGAAAAAATCAAAGGAGTGAAATAGCCGAGGAGTACGAGCATTCAGAAGAGATTTTATATGGTGCTGGAATCGCTGATTAACTGTAAGTATTTAAAATTTGTTCAATCTTTGAAAATATCTGTACCTAAAACTTTAAACTCATTTATCTCAAAGCTACTTTTTTTGGCATGATGTTATAGAAAAAAAAACTATTCAACCGAATCACCTGAAATTTGGATATGTTATTCACAACATGAATGGCTATCGACGGGACTAGAATCATATTTTTATTCCAATAATTTCCTATTTTGCTTCCTCATGGAGGAAGCTATGTGACGGTGAAAATTTTTTTTTTCCAGTTTTCAATGTCAATGTGCTCAAAATGTCCCAAAACATCGAAAAATCATATCTAGAAAAAATGTCCGAATGTGTGTGTGTATGTGTGTGTGTGTGTGTGTGTGTGTGTGTGTGTGTGTGTGTGTGTGTGTATGTTATAGCACTGCAAAATTCAAACGCTTATAACTCGAAAACGATTTGAGATACTGGGCTCCCGTTTTGCACAGATGTTAATCTATACAAGCTCTTCATTCTCTGATAATTTTTGTCAGAATTTCAAAAAAAATACGAATCCTACGACGTTTTGAAATTTTCAAGAAAAGGGTGTCGACGCTCTAACTTCCGAAAATTTTAAGATTTATTACTAATTTTTTTTTTTATAGATAGATTATCATAATAGGAAGGTTGGTATTGAATTTGGGAAATATCGGTTGAGCAGTTTAAATTTGATGATTTTTCGAATTTTACGAAAATCTGAGTTTTTCGAAAAATCGTCTAACCGCTTTAATTTTTGTAAATTTTGTAAGATATTGTGTATAAGTCTGTACTTCCAATGCTGAAAGTTTCCTCTATGAGGAAGCCAAAATGAAAAATATAGCGCCTCATAGAGTAAGCTTTGAGCATCGTGCATCTAGAGCACCGTGCATCTTGAGCACCGTGCATCTTGAGCACCGTGCATCTTGAGCACCGTGCATCTTGAACATCTTGCATCTTGAGCATCGTGCATCTTGAGCACCGTGCATCTTGGGCACCGTGCATCTTGAGTATCGTGCATCTTGAGCACCGTGCATCTTGACCATCTTGAGGAAACAATTTGCAAATTGTAATTTGCAGCATGTTTTAATTAACGGACAACACCACTGTGACGGCTTCAAAAAATCGATTTTTTGAAAATCATTTTAAAAAATCTAAAATACTTTTAATATTGAAATGCCGTTGGACCCAGGTCGAAAAAATAATTATTTTCGTAGATATTGAATATTTTGTGGAGCGTTGCAGCGGTCCGCAACGCTCGGGGTCCCAACTTTGAACGCGTTTTTCTCAAAACCACTTTTTTGAGTGCGGCACGCAGCAGAACTCGAGCAATTTTTATCCGATCGACTTCAAATTTTTACTGTATCAATAAAAGTAGATTATCTAGAGAAGTACATAAGATTTTTTCGATATCTCAATAATTATAAAAGTTATAGCCTATTTTCGACGAGAAATTTTGCTCAAAAATCATTCTTTAATTTCAAAGGTGTGCCTATTTTTTAAAAATCAATATTTTTCCAAATCCCTATGTACTTCTCTTCAAAATATCATATTATTAACGAAAACACTCGGTATTTTTTTTCAGATCGACGTTGAAGAGAGTTCTGCTGCGTGCCGCGAACCACTGCGGAGATGACGCGAGAGCTTCCCCAGCGCCACCATGCGGCGTGAAAAATGTGCAAAAAATGTTTTTTGATACATTAATAAACAAGGAACAAAACCCAAAAAAAATTTTTCGAATATCTCTTTTTTTCCCACAAAAAAAAATCTTGAAAAATGTAAAAAAAATAGGGGGTCACAGTGGTGTTGTCCGTTAAATAACTGGTAAAAAAAAACCCGATTTTTAGAACTTCAGTTTCAAAAGCGCGCCATTTTGTCAATTTTCAATTTTTTTTTTAGTCCCGTCCATAACTGCACTCATACTGATTGACAATTTTTCTGGTTTTTATTTTTCAGATAAATAATAGATCCAAAATGACTAACATCGTCCAGGTCCAATTTTTCGAGAGGGTCAACTTCAGCGGCATTTCTACTATAATAATTTTTTTTTTTTTATTTCAAAATAAATTTTTTTGTATTCACAATTGATGTTATAATAAGCCTGATAAGTTGAAGTATCGTTTTTCTTTATTTTTATGATAAAAAAAATTCCGCAATATACCTACAATTTTCGAGCTCTAGACCACCGGGGTCCCTTAATGCAATTTTGCAAATTAATTTTTAATTTTGCGTCAAGGACGTGTCCAAGGCATAAATACGGTATCAATCAATCTCTTCCTCGTACCTTTTAGTTTGGCCTGGTAAATTAATTATCACCGTTCGGAGGTTAAAAAATGATTTTTAAGAAAAATCCGTCGTATATAGATGTAATAGCAGATTAATTAATTCCCGTAGATCCAAATATAGTGACGCGAAATATGACTCGATGGGTCATGAGATATTTTTGAAGACGTTTTATATAACATGTGAGAGTCATTTCAATCATTATTATAATTAATATAAATATGAATGATATTAGTATCATTAGATATTAATTAAATATTTGAGATTTGAGTGTTCCATCAGAACCTTATAGCATGCGAATTTCTTTACGAGACTCGAGTGAGCGGTTATTGGTAATGTAGTTTTAACGAAAACATTATTAATTCTCTAGTTTATAAGCCGTCGGTATATTATCGACTGATGGGTGATATAGACGATCGATCTCACCACCAGTCGGCATATTACTGCAGTGAAATTTAGTTAGGAATAAATGCCGACGATTAAGGTGAAATGACTCATGTACTGAGCCGCATAAGTTCGAGACAGATAGCTGTTTAGACATTCAAAGTTTCCTCATTAGCAATAGATTTTTTGAAACAAAAGAAAAGATTCAGCGTAACAGGCCGAAAAACCTTGGCGGTTTTGGGAATTTTTTTCAAGTAAACACTGTATTATATTAATTTTCTGTTTTATGACACGAAAATTATAATTATAGAACGCATTAAAAAAATTTCAACCGCTTGTTGTTGTATATCAGGATGGGATATGAGTTCAGAATTGACGCCTCCAAAAAACTGCTGCAGTCCGGTCGACGATAAATCTGTTTTCATCTTTGGAAAAAAATGAAAACAAAAAAATTGGAAACGATATAGGGGAGGGTCGGGCAAAGCGGAACACCCTCTCAAAAACGTGAGATATTTATTTTTTCAGTGGCAAAGTGAAAAATTCGGTCGTTCGATTCAGAACATGCGTTGGCAATGTAGTATTCATTGAAACGACAAATATTTCTAACATGATAATTAAAATATATTTATTAACAAAAAAAGGAATATTCAACGAGAATTTGTATTGAAAATTTATTTTTTCTGTAAAACGGAAATGTGAATATCCGGCTAGCATAGGAACACTACTAACGCTGGTTGTAAGCATATTTGAAAATAATTAATTGCTTATTAGACTGATGTAAAATTTTATTTTTTATTTTCTTGCTCTTACTCGTGTTTTCTTTAGACATTGATGAATTTTTTTTTGTTTTAAATGAGCTCAGTTCTCAATATTTGGAAGCGATCGTCTCGATTTTAATTGATGTTTTAATTTTATAAAAATGTTTTTCATTTAAAAGCACCATTTTTTAAATTTCTCTACTTCTCTCTCGTGTTTCTTTAGATACAGAAGAAAGACAAATTCTCTTTAAAAATGAGCTCCAAAGATCAATTTTTAGTGGCGACTCATACAACTTTTATGTTGATTTTTTTTTTCAATCTCAGGATTTTTTTAAATTTTATTTTCGTACAACTATTGGCTTTCTCTTTTAAACATTGATGGTATAAAAGTACTGGCCAAAAATGAGCTCAATTTATGAATTTTTACAGGTGTCTGTATTGATTTTGATATGATTATTTTTTCAAATGATTTTATCTCGAACGGAAATTAAAAGATTAAAAAAAAAATTCACAGAAAAATACAAAACATATTCCGTCGTCTTCGCAATGCTAAAAAAATACGACACTCGAGGGACAACGAGGACTCGATGGATCTGAAGCCAAAAACATCATGAAAATAGTAATTTATGCTACAAGTGCGGAAAGTAACGAATTCCATCGCGCATGAAGTTGCCGCATAAGTCAAAGGCTTATGGTGCATTTCACACGAGTACGAGTGGTGTCAAATGCACCATGTAAGTCGTTTCTTCTCGCACATGTTGCATACATTATTTTTTGCAATGTCTGCTTCAAAAGTATGATTTGAGATTCAACAACAACCGAGCGAAATTTAATTGCGTATCATATGTATAACCCTTGAGTTGACGTTTCGTATCGCATGAATTTCACTATATTCAAGTTTGTCATATCATATGCACGGTCTTACATACAAGTCTGGAAACTGCGGCACTTTTGAGTGGTGGGGAATGTCACGCGGGGGTATAATAGATATAGTTATACAACAACAGATAACCTCCTCAAAGTCTTTGACGCCTTTGATCGTGTTCCCGTGTCCGATCGTATCGTAGTGTAAACGAACGTTTCATTAAGAAATGCCGAAAGCGTGTATCGTTCCGAAATTAATTTTACTACTGCGAAAAGATAATTGATTATGGAGAACAGCAGTGGGAGAAGGAAAAAATGAACTGAATAAATGCGTAACAAAAAAAAACTACAAGACAAAAATGAACGAAATACAATAATTTGAAAAAAAATTGAAACTGTAAGATTTAATTGAATAAATTTTTAGCGAAGAGAAAATAATCGCAGTTTAAATAACCGAAAAATGCAGTAAACTAAAAAAGAAAAAAATTGAGCAGAAAAAAAAGGATAAATGTGCAGAAAAAAAGAAACAATCAAATAATTAACACACAAGTAGAGCAGTGTAATTCGAAATGAAAAATTGAGGAGAAAAAAAAGAAACCAAATAAATGTATTGAAAAAAATGAAGTACCGACGAACGAGATGTGCAATCAACTGAAAAAAAAATTAGAAAAAAAGTAAAAAGTAGAGCCCTAATAAATGAATAAAAAATAAAATAGGCATGGATGATCGAAGTGAAAAAAAAAATCGTGTCAGGGTTTGAACCCGCGCGCTACTCATGTTATAGGCAGGACCTGTACCATTACGCTGTGCACTGATATTGCATCTTGAAGCATTTTAATGTGTCAAAAGTTGTGTGCCGTAACTTGATATTTACATCACTCTCGAAAATATTATTTAGGATTGTTGATTCCGAAAAATCAGCACCATAACACAGCTGTTCGGATCTGATTTATGATTGGCTCACCCCGAGATGGCAGAGCTGCAGGTGGCGAGAGCGAGAACTACGTTTGTTCCTCAATATCTGAGTCACTCCCCACCCAACAAGTTTCCAGACCTGTTTGTAAGACCGTGGTCATATGGGTCTAAAATCGTAGAACAAAAAACTATCAACTGTGTGAAAAGAGGTTTTTTCGTAAATTAATGCGGTAAAGTAAGCTATAAATAGTCTTTTTCACTACACATGCACCGAAAGTTCAACTTTCCGAAATCGGAAAGTTGAACTTTCGGGGCATATGTGGTGAAAAATAGTATACGCTCCACGGGAGTGAAATTAGACTATCTCAAACCGCGTGCTTGTCACCCTCGCCTTCGGCTCGGGTGACAATTCTGCCCGCGGTTTGAAGTAGTCTACTTTCCCTCCCTAGGTGCGTAATATACTATTTTCACACTAGTGCAGGAAAGTAAGGAGCGTTGAGAAATCAGCAACTTTCCGCACACTATACATTAATCGAAAGTCGCACTTTCGGGGCAAGCATTGGAAAAAAAACTATATCATATGAGGGCGATTATCGCTTTGCCCCTAAAAACAGGAAAAACAAAAAATCCCAGGGTTTTTAAAAAAGATTGAAAAATAGAGCTGTAAAAAACCTGGGTATTTTACCTGGGAAACCGAATTTATGCAAATCGGTTATTATTTCTGAACTTCATAACACGGATGGATAAAATTTACAAATGTCTCTTTGGGATAGATTCTTCTTGGTGATGTACGAGTTTGAGAACAGTATGTTGATAAATAACCGATAGTACATACAATAAACAAAAAAATCATTGTTCAATTGCGATTTACCGCTAAACTAACAATGTTACGTAATTTTTGTATAGGCCTCATTTTGTAGATGACATTATGGAGCACAACTTTTGTAGGAAGCATTTTTTGATAAATCCCATTCCGAAAACATAACATCAAAATACTGGTTTTTTTTTTTCAATAATTTTGGCGGCCGCAAAACAACTAATATTTTATAGAAATTTTCAGGGTACATTCTTGGAGGTCCAGATTACCTATAAAAAAATTGGCACTGCTCTGGTATCATTGAATAGAAGTTGTCCAATTTTATTTACATTCCGACTGGACTACAGTTATCTTTCTACGTTGCTGAAATTTAAAATTTCGAAGATAACAAAATAGCGAGCATTTGAAGAAAAAAACTTAAAATTTTCACATACTTTCCGGGTAGAAAAAATTCAATAAAATTAAGTTAGTTTTATCGAAAGGCGTTTTATACAAAATGAAACCATTAAGGCGGTCGGAGCATTGAGTTTTTTGTTTTGTTGTCAACGCGGTTGAATACGTACTTTCGAACAAGTCTTCTCAACTCCGTAAAATCAAATTTCAGATTACTCATCTTAGGAATGCAAAATTGCATTCTCTGGGCCATAAAAATATTCATTTTCCTACATTTTTCGCCTTTGATATTGTGAAAATCTTCACGGGCACGCAGCGACTTTTTACCCTGGTGAAATCTCTTAGACGAGTAAAAATAATTTCATTGAGTTATTCTCACTATTACATGATTTTACTTTAATGGAGAAAATGCTAATTCATATTATCAGTCGTGGGCAAGAGAATAAACATCTTTTTTTAGACTCGATTGGCAGTCAATAAAGTTTTTTTCATCTGTATTGATATGATAAAGTACAAAACTTGTATCTGCAGGGCTATTTTTCGATGGAGTACGGGTAAACTGATTCACTATATTGGTAAGTATTATATAAATATAAATAAATTACGTTCGAGTAATGCTTCCTTTTAAAATGAGTCACGAGAGGAAATAAGGATGGTAGGCGAGGTCATACATAAAGAAAACAGTATTTTTTTTGTAATTTATAATTAATGGTAAAGTTTCTTGACTTACAGTAATTGAACAGTTATTAATAATCTATATGAAATTTCGATTAATTTTATACAAACAAAAGAATCGTGAGTTACACTCAACTGATTAGCGTGGATCTCTGCCACCCCTTAACCCGAATGGGGGGGGAGGTCGTACATCAAAGGAAAAACAAAATTTGGAAAATAAACAAACAAAAAAATACAAAAGAAAAAAGAAAGGAACTTACAACTCTATACATAACTTTGTTTCTTCTTCTTTTAATAATCGTAAGAATCGATTAATTATTTTTTTTCCTTTTTCGCATTCGTTCCATCACTAAATCGGGAAGGTTGAGGTGGCAGAGCTCGACGTTTCTCGATTTTCCAATCACTCCGTTTCCTCTCGCACAAACATACACATAATTTGTGTTTTTTCCTTCTTTCCTTAATTCTCATTTCGCTTTGTTTCCTCGCTAGGACGCTCTCTTTCATTCTCGATCACTCGTATAAATAAAATAAATTCTATTAATGTAAGAAAAGAGTGCGACATCGGTATTTAGAAAATACAACTATGGTTCGCGCTAAATCATACTCTTCCCTTCTTCATCTTTCGATTATATTTCTTTTTTGTTTTTGTTCTTAATCATCGCTACCAAATATTCCACGTCCACGGAACCACCGGCTCTCGAAAATTTTGATGATGTCACATCGTAACATTATATATTTTTCGTATTGTTTAGCGCGTTCTCCTATTCTGCTTCTTCTCTCGGTCGACTGTTTATTTTCTGGGATGATTCAAAGACGAGAAAATCACTCTCTTCGACTCTCCAACTTTCAAACCCTTTTATGCAATATTTGCGGCGGAGAACAAAAAAAAGTAAACAAAAAACGTAAATATCTCCATTTTACTTAAAACAAAATTGGTAACCACTTCTTATTGTTATATACGAGTACGAGGCGTTTTCTTCGTCGCTGGTTTCACCTGGCTCGAGTCTCTTCTACTTGTCTCTTATTACTCGTCGAGTCAAATAACAAAATTAACGAGTATTCTAGAGAATTTTTTATTCATTTTTCATCTAATTTTTTTTGTTTTCTTTTTAATTAAAAAAAAAAAGGTTTAATTCTTTTTTTCAAAATAACATACAACCATACCAATCGAAGTACGTATTTGCAATGAATTAAAAAAATTCCGAGATAATCCGTACCAGGCGCAACGAGGATTTCGGAAAGCCCTCAAATGCGTGTAATGACGTGTCACCGTTTCACTGTGAGTTTATCGAAATTGAGTTAATATATCTATATATATTTGTCTTCTTCTGTTCACTCATCGCATTGCGGGACAACGACATCGGGGTTCTTACGAACTAACAAGTATATCTCTTAAAGTATTATATGTGTGCGTGCGCGCGCTTGTGTGTGTATGTGTGTGCGTGTGTGTGTGCGCGCGCGTGCCTGTGTCTATGTATATACATACACGTGCTACATATGTATGTAGGTATATATACCGAGGAATCAGTATACTCTATTCATTAATCGATACGGGGGGGGGGGGGGGGGATAGGAATAATTCGGTTAACGTTGCGATTACGTGTAACATTGGACGCGTCCAGCGCATAGAAACATAAATAAATAAGTTATAAAGAAAATATAAGGAGCAGCAACCGATATAAATATATATATACATACATAATACAGTTATATATTTATGTATTTATTTATACATATCGTGACCGGAGGAAAACTGAAAATTCTACTTTATAGAATTGAATATCATAATTGAGGATCTGTGAGGTTTGTTCGACGTCTTTTTCTCTCCCTTTCTCTTTTCCCGTGTTTACTTTATTCCTTTACGTTTATTAAGGGCACATTACGCAAACCGCGGCTAGGGCAATTTGTAACTCTCCCCCACTCCTGTGTAATTATTATGAATGAATAATACTTGGAGACTCATGAAGCTCGGGTGAAAGGATCGAAATATCGATTGACATTATCATGTCGTATGTAGTATGTATATACGTATATGGGCAAATAATATTCTTTTCCTCTCTATCTTTTCTCCCTTTTTTCAATCCTTCCATGAGGTAGAAGCGATTCCGTATATTTGCAGGAATATATGTAACGTAGGACGAAAAATCCTCTAACCGTAAACACATATAACACATATATGTAGACGAAATAAGACAACGCAGTAACTTATAATGTCCGATTGAGAATAATTTTGCAAAATTGTTGTTTTTATTTTTCTACAAATCGAATCCCATCAATAAATCTAAACAAGTAAGAGGATGACTTTGGGAGGGGAGATGTTGATTTTTCTTTTTTTGCTTTTCTTTTTTAACTTTCTATTTTATTAATGAAACGTACGTATGTTGGCGTCAATTAAGACCAAAACAGAGCGCAAATTGCGCAAGTCTTCGTTCGTTAATTCGAGAGAAACTGCTGATAACAAAGTAAAAATAATTTAAAAATATGGCGACAAATATAGTCACCAGCTATAAAAATCCTTACTGAATAATCACGGCTATTGCATCGGTTTGTTATGTTTATTCTTATTAGTTCTTAATTTTTTCACATTTTTTTCTTCGCTCTTTGTTTTATTTATTTATTGTATGCATTATACTTAACGACTATTATACTTTGTAGTTTGTACTTGGTTTTCATTATTCCTGAGAGAAGGGACTTGCAGAGGAGCGCAGCTGCGAGTCTCTTCAATGTTCTCGCGGTGGCCCCGATATCATTTTTTTATCGTTTGTTTTCTTTTGTTTTATTCATTATTATCATTTTTTCATTAAATAATTTTTTTCGTCTCCTATTTTTCACGTAATCTCAGAGTATCACCACGTTCACTTGAACCGTCCTGTTTATTTCCATCTATAATTTGTATTTATTATTACTATTATTTTTCTTCTTTTTTACTTTATTCATTTGTTTTTTTTTTGTTTTATTTTTTTTTACTCTTTATCAATTAACGTCGCCAATGAGCTCATCATTCATCGTGAAATATCTGATGTTATATATGTGTTATTACGTTATATACACAGACATAGCTGTATATTATTATAATTATCAAATCGGAAAGAATCTCGTCCCGGTGCACCCTGTATTAGAATTACATCGTGTTGTGAGGTAGCTTTTGTACTTGGCGTGACGTTACATTGTGAGTGAATCGATTAATATTGTTTTGACCAGTAGACGAGGGTGAACTTTTTTCCTTTATTAATAAAATTAATGAATAAGTAAAAACAACCGACAGTGGAAACAATGTTTCTTTATACTTTTTTTGTTCCAAATTACGCAAAAATTTAACACTCGAGCACATTCACCGATTCAAAATATCGCAGTTTATGTTACTTGAAGTTGGTATGATAGTAATTTACGAAAAATGGTTTCTCTTTTTCTCATGCTTTTTTTCATTTTCATCTCAATACGGATCGTCGTTACAACTTAATATTAGCTCTATACTTCCTTTTATTATTTTTTGTTTGTATGTTTGTTTGTTAAACTTTGTACTATAAATCTGGCAACCACGCAAGTGGTTCAAACCATGTTCGCCCCTTAATCGAAGCCCCGCATTGCGAAATCTCTAAAGATTACCAAGTATGCGTGCGTTTACGTACGTTACTTATTTTGTATTCATTAACTTTTTTTTCGTTTTTTTATTTGTTTTGCATCTTTTTAATTTTAATTAACTTTAATTTTCTCCTTTATTACTATGGTATGTTTACTAGCTATACGATCAAACTGTATAGTCGTCGGTGCGCGTTTTTTCTCGTGTTTTCTCATTTTTATTTTCGATTAATTCATATTTTCTTTCTTCATTTTATCCCTCTCTATAATATTTCAACATATCGCCCTCACTGATCTCGCCGGCTCTCTCTCTCTCTCTCTCTCTCTCTCTCTCTCTCTCTCTCTCTCTCTCTCTCTCTGTCTCTTTCTGCCCCTGCCGGTCGGGATAATTTATTAATTATTTTTCAATATATAGCGATGACATCGACATTAATTTCTCACTGTAAGTAAAAAATCCGTGTGATGTAGGATTTGCATTAATCATAAATCGTGAAATGGCTTGCGGAGCGTTCGTCGATTGTAAAAGAAAAAAAAAAATACTATATTTATATGTCTTCACACAGCGATCGAACGAGCACAATTAATTGCCAAATTAAAGAAAAAAGAGCCTCGGTGACATCTACTAATTAAACATAAATTAATGATCGGTCAATCGTTCGTATGAATTGATAAAAAAGTCTTGTCGGATGTGACATCAATTGGGCGAATTTGATATTATTTTTCTCCCAACAACCGTAATCAGAAGTTTCCTTTAGTTCGCTTTCTTTTAATTTGACATCTTTGACGTTTAATTAATTTATTATTGGTTTAAATTTTTTTTTATTTTCTATCTCGTGAAATTCATCGCAAGATCGCGGTGTGAAAACTTTTTTCGAAAGCAGTGTTGTGACACACGACATTTATAGAGGATTTTGAATCCATAAACACATATTATATAAACAACATGCAACATATTATTCTACAGCATAGTGGTACGATATTTTTGTATATATCGTATATATACATGTATAAAGTATCTATACATTTTTAAAAATTGAAAAAAAATATGTTGGTTTCAATCGCGGATTGTCGAGATCGAGCTGTGTCGTAGAAAAAATATGTACATCGGAGCCCAATACTTTTCCTTGAAACCCTCAATCTCGAATGAAACTACGATTGCACCCCCCTGCCCCCACTCTCAAAAAAAACCGCTCTTCCATCACGAAAAACGAGATAGAACAAAATTAACAACGACAACGTCGTCGAAACGACTGAGAGAAGGAATAGAAGAAAAAAAATATGGGAAACTCGATGAGTAAATTTTCAAACGATAACCAGAAAGAAAATCTGAAGAGAAAAGAGTTTAATAACCCTCCCTCCCCCCTTTGGGTAAAGATTGAACGACGCAGGACACAATCTATAAACAAATTTCAATGCAACAATTTTTGCATCACCGCAACAAGAAAACTGAACAAAAATCGAGGGTTTACTAAAGAAAGAAAAAAGATGAACATAAGTATAGATTGCTAATTTAAATTTTCCTCGCGGAGGAATTATCAGCCGATTACCGTCGCGTCGACTTTTTGAACAATTAAAGATACAACTATTTTGAGAAACAGGAACGAGTTTTGTGTTCTTCACGAAAAATATAATAAAATAATGAAAATTGTAAACAAATTAAACAAAAAAGGTCAGAATATTAACGAGGAGGATAGAAAAACTCGAGCCGTCAGCTCGTAACCGCGGCTACCTAATCGATCTCACATACATTTACATAATTATACACAGTTTATTTAATTTTTTTGTTTTTCAAACGTTTCGCTGAGCATAATTATCGCCAACTCTCGACCGCTCCTTTTCTTTGTTTAAGCCTAAATTCATCATAATTCTAAATTATTGATTATCTAGGTACACGTTTCAATAACGCCCTCTCCCCGGCGATACTTAAACAGAATTCTCCCATCAATCGAGCCTATAATAAATCGATCTTGGACGCGCGTTCACGTTGATCGTATCGTTTCTTGCGTTAACTGTGTTATTTTTTTTACACTCGTTTCTATTTCTGGGTAGTGTATTCGTGTTTTTTTAATTTCTTATTTATTTCAATATTTTAAATTAGATTTAATTTGTCGGTGATGATGTTTTTACTCTTTTATGCGTTGCAGGCAAATGGGTGAACATAAAAATTTTGCAAATCTCAAAAACTGTAGGAATTCATGCGCGACTCTTTGTAAAACTGCTTAGATTTTATTTCAAGTCTTTTGTGGTTGCTCTGAAAAATAACGTCTAACTCCCGAATGGTGCTTTCGATTTATATAATATTCATTCGTTAACTCAACATCCGAATTTCACGATGTTTCTTCGTACTTTAATGCACCTAAAAAATCATAGACACAGGACATTTATTGACGATCCACATGGCCGATGATTCTCTTTTTTGTTGTATTTTTACAATTTCAAGACCGATTAGAAAACAATAATTTTGAGTCCTTGAATTAAAAACTGCAATTTTTGTTTCGACTCTACTTAAATTATCGTTTTAGTTTCAGATTTAACAGCAAACACAAGTTTTTGTTTACATTGAAGCTCATATTCCAACAAATTAATATCAACTTTAGTACGAATGCATGAAAATAATCGATTATTATTCAAGTTTAAATACAAATTTACCACAACAACTTCGATTTCGGTTTTAACAGCTCTCAACACAATTAAAAATTCAATTACCAGAGAAATTCGATCGACAATGTTAGTTGAAACACATTTATGATTAAATGCAAAGCTGGCCTTATTCAAGGAAGTTGAAGACTCCGATTTGGCATGGTACTGTATGAATTATAAAATAATTTTTTTTTTTTTTCAAGATAATAGGTATAAGAAAATATCAGTGCTTATTAGAGTTTAAGAAAATACTATATCGGATATGATTTTTAAATAATCGGCAACATATAAAATTTGAAAAGACGAATGTGAAGAGATGAAAAGTTGGCCCGGAATGTCGAACGTAGAAAATAATTCGGCAGAGGATGGAAGCAAACTACAAATATCGCTGTAATGTTTTCAACTATTCTCAATTATTCCAATTACTTCAAACACCGACAATAGTTCGTTCATGCGCATGTGTATGTATATCTGGGTGTATTTGTTATAGCGATAATTTTACGACAAATTTGTACAGCGAGACAACATGTGTTATTAGACGGAAAGAACAAAAAAATTGAAAAAAGATTTCATCGTTTCATTGCGCCAAACGATCACCGTCCAAAATCTCACTTTGTATGGTTACAAGATTTATATTTTTTCCACTAATTGAATTATTAATGTGTACTCTTCTCGAATCCATCCCCATTAATTTATTTACTTATTATATGTTTTTTTTTTCGTTTTCCGAGAACGGTCGCAAGCACTTTCAGTTGTTTTCCCCCAGTACTCCAACCGTACCATCGTCGTCCAATCGAGGTTTACCGTTACTACTATTAATCAGACAAAACTAGCCGGTCTTGCAAATGTGTACTTTTCTTCATCAATCCCTGGATCACGACAAGTTTTGTGCTTTTTTAAGATATAAAAATATCGGATGTGCTTGAGATTGTTGACAATATATGTGTTGGTGTAAGCGTGTATGGATGTGTCTTTTCGCTCGCAAACCTAGCCGAAAGGCGATCGACTAGTGTCTTTTCTTCTATAGCGTATCACTCACATTTATCTTGTATTTCGTTTTTCCCTGGTAACAAATGGAATTTCGTCGAGTCGCGACATCAAGCAAATACAGGTAACAAGTTTTTTTTCAATCCAGTTAAAAATGAAAAAAAAAAAAAAAAAAAAATTATCTATGATTCAACAATTCGTGAAACTTTGTATGTTTTTTGTTTCGCGTCATTTGTGATTCTCAATCAAACGGGTTCATATTCCAAACATTCTCTCTCTCTCTCTCTCTCTCTCTCTCTCTCTCTCTCTCTCTCTCTCTCTCTCTCTCTCTCTCTCTCCCTCCCTCCCTCCCTCCCTCCCTCCCTCCCTCCCTCCCTCCCTCTCTCTCTCTCTCTCTCTCTCTCTCTCTCTCTCTCTCTCTCTCTCTCTCTCTCTCTCTCTCTCTCTCTCTCTCTCTCTCGCTCTCTCTCTCTTTTACTCACTATAGTCCAGACCCTCACTCACTCTTAATTTTCCAAATTCAATCACGCACAAAATCGCACACGTGTCATAATTTCCATCTGTTGAAGCCACGAAAAGTCCCACGCCATACCTCGTTCAACAGATACCGGTTTGTAAAGAGAGGAGAAAAACACACGCGCTCACACACACACACACACACACACACACACACACACACAGACAGATGTGCGCATATATCCCCGGATCGTAATAATCGTCACGAGAATCTCAATATTTTTCCTTTTTTTCCCTCTTTATTACAAAAAAATGTATAAATGGAGAAATTATTTTATTCGTCTCACGGTATTCCGCAAATATTTATATAATGACAATGAGTTTGTGCTGAATTACATTTAATGAACATGATTGGAAGATTCTCGGACGATTATAAGAGACATCGATTGTCCCTTCACAGTCAGCTGATGCGTTTTTTTTCCTTTTGCTTGCCAATCCTAAGTTGGCTAATAAATTAACAATAACTGGCTATTTCCCTGTATGGTGCGCAAAAGAAAAACAAAAATTCTTCTATATATGAGGTAGTCATTTTGTAGTTTTGGCAGATCTGCTGTAACTTCAGTTACATATATTGCGCGACTTCATTGTTTAAGCTTATACATATTTCTATTGCGAGCGAATAATGAAATAGCAGAAAAATAATATTAATAATAATAAAAATAGTGATAATAATAAAGAAAAAGAAAGAAAAATGTCAGGTGTACGTCGTACGCACTAAATAAATCTCTGAATCTCTATTGTCTTTGATAACTTATGATAGGCATATCGTTGAGAGGTGGTATATATCTTTTTCCGTAACAAAAATAATATATGGGAAGTACTTGAGAACAAAAAAAGAAAAAAGCGTACATATGTCAATATAAGAACGGCGAATGAACGGATGTGTTTCAAAGGATTAGCAAAAGAGGAATAATCGGTTTGAAAACTGTAAATACTGTAACAAGTAATATCGTGGAGCCATCCTGACTAAGAATATTCGTAACTATATTATGATAATTCTCTATTTGAAAATCCCCGTTTCTATTTCCTTTCATTTTGTTCATTATTTTATATGCTGGTCTGTATCCTCGTATACCCTCGTATCAGTGTCGTTAAATTTCAAATTTTTCGTTCTTTCGAATTTTCACTGGCCACAAAAATAGGTCACTTTAAGATGGTGAATAGGTTTCGGATTGAAAGTGCACCCGGCGAAAAAATCTAGGAAGGCAGCTTGACTCGATCATTGTACGGACACAAATGACGTATGTTCTATTCGAAATGTATTATTTTTCGAACGATACTTCCGGCAGCAATTGCGATGTTTTCATTAAAAGAAAATAATAATAATTGAGAAAAATCGCGGATATATCGAGTTTTTCTATGATTGAGAATGCAAAGTGTGAAATCGTAAAATAAGTAAATTTGAAAATTACACGAACCTGATACGCTTCTTTATATATTCATATATTCGGTCATTCTGGTTATTATAATATCTCGTACTATTCACGTTATTCCTTTTTTTTAAATTTTTTTATTACTATTATTATCATTTAGCGACTATTGCCCGGGACAAAAATCCCGTCCGTTATTTAAACATTGTAAATGTGTAACAAAGTGGTATTGATTGTTCTGCCGTAGTCTTCCAACGCTTTTCACGCCGACTTCGTGGAGAGAAAAAAAGGGGAAAAAAGAGAGTAACATTACAAAAGAACACCGCAAGAAAAAATAATCACGAGGTTGAATCGCAACAATTTTTTGGATTTTTTTTTCCTTTTTTCTCTCTCTTCGAATAGCCCGAAGCGATCATTTCTATCTACTATATAGTAAGTTAGTTTCTGTCAATGTTTAAATAGCTTAAGAGCCAAGCACCCCTCGTTACTCTCAGATGAATGACGATGATTTTCTTTTTTTAAAACAAATCACCACACAATGCGATTAGCTCGCGTACGATTTTTTTCGTTCATCGTTCGGCAGCGTGTTTTTGTCCTCAGATTCGTCCAACAAAACAGAGTCACAACACATTGCTTGTATGATGAACTAAAAAAAATCGGCACACGCTTTTGAATGTTGATCATCGTAAAAATAAATAAAGGTGAATAAACCGTAGAAGTAAAATGGACAGCGTCGTTTCGTGGCAAAGAAATATGCCCATTTCTTCGATAATTGTATGTTTCATGTACCATTTGCATGATGAAATAAGAAAGTGCATTCCGTGATTTCGGCATTATGTGCTAGTAAAAAGAAAGAAAAAATGTTTTTCTCTCATTTGACGTGCCCTCAAGAATACTTAGTCGCATCTCCGAAGCCCCGAGAGAGCTTTGTCGATGTTTTGGCACGTTTGACTGAGGTATAATTAATGAGAAAGAAAAACCACGTGATTCTTCGACACTGGAGTAACGAAACTTCGTAAATCTAGGGCTCGATGTTTCAACATTTGCTATTTGTTCCTTTTTTTTAACTATAAAATAGATGAACAGTTGAGGCTTCGGTTTGTTTGTTTGAATAGTACCCGGTTTAGTATTGGCGGCTATATAAATAGTAACTTTTGGTCTATTGAGAAAAATGGTATTTTTTTCTTCATTCGGCAGCATGTTTTATATATCGCTACAATATATAAATTCTGTATATGTCTGTGTATAAATTCAATGCGTTGCGTGTAGATATATATATATATATATATATATATATATATATATATATATATATATATATATATATATATATTGTGTATATATAATATAGATATATTAATAATAATATTTCTCTCATCTACGGCAGTCTGCGGTAGGATATTTTGTATCGCGTTGTTTTTATCTTATTTCTTTTTGTTTGTTTGTTGCTTTTTTCTATTATTTTAATTACGTATATCTGTACTTTACCTTGAATACTATCCAAGGCTATTGCTACTCATTAGTCACGAGTAAAGTAATGAAAAAATTGAAAAGTTCCAAATAATAATAATAATAATTGTTATTATAATTATTATTATTATTATTATATAATATAATATAATAATATTATAATTATATATTGATATTATATTAATTATATAAATAATTAATATAATATTAATATAAATAATTAAATAATAATATTATAATTATAAATATAATATAATATAATAATAAGAATAATAATAATAATAATCGCGGCAACTTTCGCGAGTCGTTAGCGAAAACAAAAATCTTGTAAATGTTATCAATTAATTAATTACCTGAGTTAATTGGTTTGTTTATTTTGCGATCTCTGTTTGCCATTCATACTCTCACATTCATAATCGCTCGTGCATACATACGCCTCCATGACTGTAACATAATGCTATTTTCTTTCGTTTTTTTGCTTCTTATTCCATTCAAACCACCGTTGATCTTCTTTGCATTTTTGCTGCAATTTTACAACGCTCGGCCTTTCAGCTTCTCCACACTTCACCCACTACGTCTTGTTTTCCTCTTCTTTATCTTCTTTTCATCATGTGTTTCGTACCGTTTTTTTAAATTATTACTTTTTTAACAGTAGAGTTAATAAACCTTACTTGACCGTTGCACTTTCATTGACTAGTTTTGTGATTTGCAGCGTGTTTTCGTAGGGCGGCGTCAAGGGGTGAGGATAGGCAGGGAAGGGGAAGGAATTCTCTCGGATTCTTTGGTCATGTCACGTGACCAGATCCGCACGTCCTCGAGTTCTGTTGAATTTATTTCACGTTTCATCATATTTATTATTAATAATTATTTTCGATTTTTTTCTCACGTATCGTATACTCGATTCTTTATTTTTTTCGTGACTTTCGATACTTTTTTCTTCTGTCATAGTGGCCATCTTTATTTTCACATATTTTGCGTTTAATTGTTTTGCTTTTCGTTCATCTTTTTTTGCTACTTGTCTCACAGCCGGAATGCAACAAGAAAACACGCCGTTCTCGTGAAAATAGGGCCGTCTTTCGCTTGCTCTTTCAATGGGGCAATTCATATTTTTTGTTTGTTTTCTATTATCAAAACTATTCGATCGAAGAACCGACATTCGGCGATAATATTTTTTTTGTTTGTTTCCTTTGATCCTCGTTTTCCTCAGCGGCAGGGGGAGGGGGGATGAGAGACGCTTTCACGAATGGATCGGGGCTGGATGGGAGGGAGCGCTTGTACTCTTGCTAGTTCACAGGTAACTGTAGTAGTCGCAAGATAGATTTTGGTTACCACGTTTTGCAAAATCTCGTCCTTGTTGGGAGAGCGAAAACAATAAAAATCCACAACACATTTCCCAGGCACAAGGACGACTATGGATAAATTATTTTTTATTCCTCCTCTTTAGCGTTAATTATAGTGTGATTTTGCTGTTTCTTTCAGGACGAAAATTTCGCCAGTGCCATTTCCGAACAACGATGCAGCACTTTAGTGAAATCGATCACGATCCCGCGTTTATACGCCAACGTATTGCGCGTGATAGAACCAGCGTGATTTTGGTTATTTTTTTCTTTTTTTTGCTTTTGTTTTCCCAATTGTTTTCGTTTTTTTTTCCTCACAAATTTAGCTTATGTTTTTTCTTGGGGATTCCAAGGTGCCATTTATTGGGGCACCGTGTCCGCGACCGGATGGCTCGCTTGCTGAAAAGCCTTAAGACTCAGCTCGGTCTTGTGCTCGCGAGCGATGTGACGTCTTACCGTATTATTGCGGGTAAACGTACGTGAGCAAAACGGACACGAAACCCTTATACCTTGATGACGCTGTCTCACGTGGGCACGTAAATTCGTCTCGTAACCGTACAGTCTCTCGCAGAACGGACATTTCAATTTTTTTCCTGCAACATAAAAGCACGAAAGAGCGTTGGTTAGTTTGTGAAGATTCAGCAACTTGGGTGGGACAAAAAGGGACTAAAGAATAAAAGTAGAACGGTAGAAAAATTACGACGAAAAAGTTTACTTCAGATAACGCTTGAATTAAGGGTGAATGAATCGTCGTAGTTATGCAAATATTAATTGGATTTTGTTGGCCACAGCTAACGAGGTATTGGTGTATAATTCATTGATTAACAGTTGCACGATAGTCGCATGACATGGACACTTACATTGTACGATCGCTACAACGTCTTACGTAGAGATTGATATTTCAAGTAAATCTCTGACGAATTATCAGTTTAAGGAGTGAAATAACTTGTTTGAGGAGGATAAATAATTTTTACGATTTTTTATAATTGATAAACTATAGAATGTCATTGCGTGAAATCCAAGGAAAATATTCAATTTATTGGAATAACGGAAGTAGGAAGGGAAGATGCCGTGATTGCATAACGTGTAGGCGAATTCATCTATTGGTGTGTCAAAGAGAAGCGAATGAAAAAAGAGACAGAGATAAACAAAAGAGCAGGCAACAGAGAAGGGTATCCTCACGGAATTGCTGGAATTGTGAGAGTCCAATGTGGCTACCTCCACACATATGTGTCTATGTGGGTGTGTATTTATACGTGTAAAAAACGAATCTGTACGTAGAGATCAGAGATCGGCAAACTTTAGAATTTCATTTTTTTTTAAATTTTAATACTAATTACCAAAAAAATTAATAATTGTTTGTAATTGCTTCCGCACAAAAAATGCAAAAAAAAAAATTAATCATTGTCGAAAAATGGAAATTATACAATATTATATTACAAATTGTTTGAAAATTTGATATTTCGTCAAAAAATAGTCTCAATTACTTAAAAATCTAGAATTTCACATAAAATAATTGCAAATTAGAAAAAAAAATTACACTTATAATATATATTTTCAATTACCTGAAAAATTGAAAATTATCGAAAAATTTTTTCCAATTACCCTAAAAATGGAAAATTAAACAAAAATATTGCTGATTACTCGAAAAATTAGAAATTTTAGGAAAATTATATCTAATTACCCAAAAATAAAAAATTAGAGAAAAATATTTTTCTAATTACTCTGAATTTGCACTCAAAAATTGAATAAACTCACCTAGTTTTAGAAGAAAAAAGTTTCAATAAAAAATGAAAAATTTCCTCTTCATAAAAAATCCATTTTTTTGATAAAATCTTAGAAAAGAGAACTAATTTTATTTGAGACTAATTGTATCGTTTGCCCACAAGTATAAAATGCGTTATTGCAGCCTGAACGCAGGGGATTGGAGCAAAAAGTCGAAAATTCAATGCACCATGAAAATCGAAAAAATTGCCATATTGAAAAATCACACGGAGGTGTGTATGTATCCAAAAACATACGCATTGCAGCCTCCCATCCATCTATCCGTTTGTCTATCTAAAACTATTCATTTATGGATCATCCGATTCAGTTATCTATCTATCGTTAATTAATTATCTATTAATTAACGTATTTATTAAATTATTAAATTATATTAAATTATTATTATTATAATTAAATTATTATTATAATAATATTAAATTATTAAAGTAAGTTAGTTATCTATCGATGCATTTATCGATTTGCTCTCCCAACAGAATATAATAAATTTTCATGATTTGTATAGTAATAAAGTAATGATAGAAATTTGAATAATTAGGAATAATTTTCCATTTTTTGAAAATTAGAATATTTTCGTTTTTCAGGTAATTAGAAAAATATTGCCTTCTAATTTTCCATTTTATCGGTTAATTAGAAAAATATTTATACTAAGTTTCAGCTGGTTAGCGTCATCAGAAACTCAGAAAAAATCTGATCAATCGCTGAGCGAGGAAACTTCCGCTCAGCGATTGATGAGCAAGCCAGTACATAACTAAGCGGTCACCCAACCAAGTATTGTCCTTACTCGAGGCTGCTAACTTGGGCGATCGTCGAAGCCACACACCGACCGCGCACCCATCGCTGCCGGTTAATTAGCAAAATATTTTTCTCTAATTTTTTCTTTTACGGTTAATTAGAAAAATATTTTCCTCCAATTTTTATTTCTCAGGTGATTGGACAAATATTTTCTCCTAATTTTTTATTTTTCAATTAGAAAAAAAAATTCTCAAATTTTTTGTTATCCGGGTATTTAAGAAATGATTATACTCTAATTTTTATTTTTTCGGGAAATTATAACATTATTTCCCTATAATTTTTTATTTTTCAAGCAATTAGAAAAATATTTTTTTCTATTTTTTTATTTTTGGTTAATTAAAAATAATTTGTCCACAATTTCTAATTTTTCAAGTAATTAGTAATATTTATTTTTTATTTTCTATTCTTTGGGTAATTAGAAATAATTTTTCTACAATTTGTAATTTTTCATATAATTTGAAATATATTTTAAAGTCATTTGTTTGTTCTTTTAATTTGTAATTTGTACGTGAGTATTATCCATTTCTTGAGTAATTAACAATATTTTCCTGTAAATTATCAATTTTTCGGGTAACGGATATTTTCCAAAAGAAAATAGTTATTTTTTGAAAAATTATTAATGTTACCGAAAAATAATTTCAAAAATATTATTTTTGCCGATCTCTGGTACACTAAAAAAAAAAAAAAAGTATTGCCAACAACGCGATGAGGTTGGACGATTCTCGTTGTGCCAATAGTCATATTACATTCAGTCAATCGCCCGGTGGTTGATCCATGGAAAGTCACGTCGTTGAGCCAACTACGCAACGAATTTGCCGCCAAATTTTAATTTATTTCAGTTGAGTGTATTTCATGTGATACAACCGTAATAAATGGTTAGGTTAAAAAAAAAAACTTGAGACACAGAATCGATTGAATTTGAAGTTTGTACATGGATATTGGGTTGCATACGGTTTGACCATGACTTGATAAAATAAAAGCATTGAAAAAACTTCTCTACGTGAATTGATTTCAATGACACCATAGATCAACGGAATATAATTTGTGATTAAGCTAATTACCTGGTAGTAGTTTGGATGAAACCTTTTGTTATTATTCAAACAAACAAATTTTTCGCTAGAGCTACTCAAATTTTTTGTCGATCTAACTAATACCTTGTTGCGCTAACAATGAGTTTTGTTGAAAAGAAATGGTATTTTCTATCTTAACGAAACATTTAAATATTATATATTTCGTATATATATAAACGTGCAGTTTAAACAAAATTCTTGAATTTTTTATATGTGTATTACGCAAGTGATGGAAAAGAATAATTGATCTTCAATTAAATATGGCACTACATTGTATCACAAATTATCATATAGCATATAAGTATAGAGCAAAGTGTGGAGTGAGTGCGAGAGAGAAGAGATGAAACTGCCGGGACGAGACGGCGGCGCACGCGCAGTGCATCTGACCAGTGTCTGGTGGTGACCCAAACTTTTCGCGCGGTAAAAAAGAAGTCTGGAATAAAATTCGCATGTGCTCGAGTCGGTACGATAATACGATTTGTTTCTTCCTATTAGTAGATTTTTTGTGCGTATATATATTAGACCTATCCGGTGTGTAATATTTACAGATTTGGGCAGTCTGAAAAAGTCTCCTCATTTTATATAAGCATTAATTTTTCTTGTTACCCGCGCACACGTTGTCGATGTTTGTAGGGTTAGGTTTGCTGAATACCACGCGTGCAACGTTGGTCCCGATTTCTTTTCATCTCGATAAAGTTATTTTTCACCAACAAAGTTCGGATTTATACACTTGAAGAATTAATTAAACACATTCTACCATATAGTGGAATATTTTTAAGTAATTTTTCGCGTGTATCATCATTTTATCTTGTATTTATTTTGTGCGCGTCATTACAGTGTCAATGATACGTTTTCATCAGTTCATATATTATGTGTCGCGATGTGCTATTTTGTTTTATTCCGTTTTTTTATTATTTTATAGTATTTCTCGTGCCGATATAAAAAAATGTCACATCATGAGCAAGACTTTCAGCAGCCAGGGAGTAGCCGCGACAGCATACAAAATAAGAACAACGTAAATGTAAGTCGAGACCGCTATTTTATTTATTTCAAAGTTTTCATGACATTTGTTCAAATCTTAAAGTAAATAATATTTTAGTCATATTTTTTATTGCAAGTGTTGTAAACTCTAACTTTATTATTATTATATATATAGCTCTCATTGAATATTGATAATGAATTAAGAATTTATTATATCATGGAACGGCTTCAAAATTTTTTATTCAGTATTCAGAATAGTGAAAAAATATATTTTTTTCAAATTTCGTTTGTAATTCTTTCGTTTACATAATTTCATTACGGATTTTGTTGATTTGCTGATTTTTTTTGTATTTTTGGAGGACGACGACAGTGGCTTAAAACTGGATGAAACGCTCAGATCACAATCTTTCAACTCAGGGACTACAAAACCACGCTGCAGTATATTATCGAAGGAAAGCATTTATCGGAGAAACGTTAAGCAAGGAAAAACGAAATACGTCGAACACCTTTTGAATACTGTTAATTTCGGTCGTGCGCTAAAGAATGAATATGCTCGCAAATCAGATTTATCGGATGCGTCGAGTTTACTCTTGTGCAAGATCATCGTTGGAGATTTGATTAATGATTGCGAAGCCAAAGCGACAAATATTGATTTCTGTGATATAACAGACGAAATTCTTGAGATATTTCCAAATGAAGAAAAGGAGACGTATTTCATAGCTCCAATTTACAAGAAAGAGAGTGAAAACAATGCATCGAAACGTGCACGTGGCCGCCTTCCTGATATGTTCCACAATAAACTCAGATTGTTTCGACGGATGTTGGGATACACTAGTCGCAGCAAATCCGACAAGCCATCTCCGCAAGAATCGCTAACTGATGACGTGAACGAAAGCCTTCGATGGCTTGCTCATAATAAAGATTTCAACGAAATTGAAGGTCATTGGCGAAGAACGACGAAAGTAAGACACCAGATGCTACGACAGTCCAATGGAAACGTCTTGCAGAAATGGAAGTATTCCAGTGCAGAAGTATTCGGTACTGTTAGATCCAGAGCGAGGGCATTCACTTATCGAGATAGATTTTACGGAGCTACATAGAGCAGCATTAAGCATATATACTAACTGGGACTCATTTATACAAAATACGTTGAAAGCTACCACAACTAAAAAAGTCAACAAAATTATAAAGCAGTACCAATCTTGGATTGAAGACGATGATGCTTCTCAACGTTAATATTTACAGTTCCTAGCGATGGATAAATCACTTGGAATTCGTCAGCAGATCGATGTCTAGAATTTCTAATAAACATTGCATTTATTCAAAATTATTCTAGATGCCAAGGAGTTCATTTAAATACGACTGCTATTTTTCTTAGTTGCACCACGTGCATCGTGGAGTTTGGAAGCCATCATCACAAGAAAGTCAAGATGGCATGGCTGTTTATGTCAAAGTAATTTTTTTCCTCCTCGATATTATAAACCTCAATAAATTAGACTAGATAAGAAAGTTTTTGATTTTTTTGTCGATTAAGTACGATTATACCCGTAATTGACGATGTTACCGTATACCACATTATATGTTTTTGATTAATTATACAGGGATCCGGAGACATCGAAAAGACACATCGCGCCAAAATGAAAAAGATGCTGAACTTCGGATTGCCTGTACAGCCCTACATCATTGGAGTTGGAGATACTGAAGATACCGTTGACGAATTCTATGTCGTTGTCGACCAAGTTCGTTATCATTTCGATTCGCCCATAAAAGCCCTGGATGTATGTTTCAAAATTTTTTTCACCTGGCACGTCAAGTTTGCACCGGAATCACAACAGGTTTGGTTGTTACAACGTGGTCTTTATCAAATTCAAACAGAACATGACGAAATGAAGCCACACATCTCCAAAATTCTACAAAAGCTTCATTTGTAAATGCAAAGAGACACCCACTCAATGTAGTTAGATTCATCTTCTGAACGTTAATTATTTTGATAACAAAAATGCAGTACTTATGTCCGTATTGTGAATATAATTGCGCAGAAATGGGTTTTTGGTTTGTCCACGTAAAGTTAAAACATCATCATTCTTTTAATCAAGCTGTTTCATGTAAGCAAAGTAACTGCTACCGATCATTCAACAATTTTTATAGCCTTAAAAAGCATATAAAATCGCACCATGAGCGGAAATTTGCTTCGTCTACCTCTAGCAAAAATAGTAATGACTTCTTGAAAAATGATAGCGGAAATGGAATCGCGGATGATGGAAGTAATTTGAGTGATCGGAGTCTTGATATTATGAATGACGAAACGAAATCTGAATCATTTAACGCGGATGGCCTGAAAAATGCTATAGAGGGTGCCGCGACTGCCTTTACTGCAAAACTCTATTCAAACCCCAATATACCGAGATCAATAATACAGGAGATTGTTGAAAATACCTCAGAATTATTTGGAGAATGTGGTGTAGATTTATTCAAACAAATATTACAAAACAAAGGCATTGACGACCCTGATATCAATGAAGTGCTTAATTTAATGGCTAATCCTTTCGTTGGCTTAGACAGCGATTATAAAAGACAAAAATATTTTACCGAATCCGAATTTTTTATAAAACCTGTCGCTTTTACTATACAACCGATGTTAACTAAAAAACAAAGTGAAAATCGCGACGTACTTGACGTTACAAATGCTAGCGGCCAATTCATACCTATGAGAGAAGTATTGAAATTATATTTGCAACTGTCCAATGTTTTCGATTGCATAAAAGATTACATGAAGAAAATAAAAGATGAGGATAACGGAAAAATTGATAATTTTTTGAATGCGGCACTTTGGAAAAAAATTGAAAATAATTTTCGAGGAAAGATTGTGCTGCCATCAACAATTTATTTCGATAATCTGGAAATAAATAATCCATTAGGTTCCCATGCCACAATCCAAAAGATCGGAGCTGTATATTACAAAATAACGTGTTTACCTCCCGAATATTCTTCCAAGATCGAAAATATTTTTGTCGCATCATTGCATAAAACCGCAGAAATAAAAGATATAGCTGGTAATTTAGTTGAAGATACTTTTAAACTACTGCTAAATGAATTGAGCTTTTTAGAGAAACACGGGATTTCAATTCAAACTAGTTCAGGTAATTATCAGGTTTACTTTGCATCAGCTATAGTATGCGGCGATAATCTAGGTCTACATTTGTTACTCGGCTTGAATGAAAGTTTCAATTCTAACCATTATTGTAGGTATCGTACAGGACACAAATCCCAAATGCAAACGCAAGTTAAGGAAAACGAAAGATTACTTCGTACACGCGAAAATTATGATGAAGATTTATGTAATCTTGATAAAGGGCTGAAGCAAAAATGTTTGTTCAATGATTTGGATAATTTTCATTCAACTGAAAATTTATATGTCGATATTTCGCATGATTTTTTGGACGGGATTTGCCGATACGTTATGCCATCCGTGCTCAATTTGATTGTTAACGTTGAGGCATTGCTTTCGTTACAGCATCTGAATGAGAGAATTAAATATTTTAATTATGGACTCACTTTATCAAATACATTGATTCCACCGTTTACTGCAAAAAATTTAGTCAATGGATATTACATTTGCTCAGCATCTGAAATGTTAACACTTGTACAACTGTTAAGCTTAATGATAGGTGACCTTGTTCCACCCGAAAACAAAGCGTGAAATCTTTATCTTCAGCTCAGAGAAATAATCTGCATTTTAATACACGATTCGATGGATGAAGAAACGTTACAAAGGCTCGAAAGTTTGATTAGTCGTTTTAATGTACAGTATCAAAAAGTTAGTAAACAATTTTTAAAACCAAAGTTTCACTTCCTGTCGCATTATCCTCGGGTTATTAGATGTATTGGCCCGCTTTGGCCGGTTTCATGTATGCGTTACGAAGCGCGACACAAAAGTTTTAAAGAGCAAAAACGCGTTGTCCGATCACGAAAAGAAACATATGCTATAGTTTAACTTTGCGGAATCAGTTAATTCTTCGTGAAAGATTACACGCTCAAAGAGGTTTCCAAAAACGAACGAAATTCGGACCCTGTAAACTGATTCATTTGTTTGAATTACCTGAATATGAAGTTTTTAAAAAAGTTGTAGCAGAAAATTTACGGACAATGAGATTCAATATGACTAAGTGGGTAGAGATTAATGGTATTAAATACATGAAAAATATGATTCTTAATATAGATAACAACCGATCAAATCAGTTCGGAAAAATCCAATATATTCTTTTTCAAGATAAAAATATCATATTTTTACTAACTAAATTAGAAACTCTAGCACTTGATAAACACTATCATGCGTTCAAGGTTACTGCGACGTTAGAATGGAATATGGTTGATCTCGATAATCTTGCAAATAAAAAACCGAAGGATCTGTATTCCATAGCTAATGCTTCTTACGTTCTTCGTTAGTGATTTGTAGGAATGTTAATATCAAGTTCACGATAAAAATGTAATCACCGTACTCATTTCTGCGTAATTTCATTACTTTACGGGATTAACAATACACTCTACAAACAGGTAAACATTTGTACTTGAGATAAACAAACCTCTTAGTACAAAAGTAAAATATTAGAACTCAAATATATTTCTATAAAAATTGAAGGAAAAAAATGAAAAAAGATTGATCGAAAACTTATCTTTACTTTATGTATGAAATAGATACATATTTGGTTCAATACTTGGCGTTTTGTAATTAATAATGCATTCAACAATTTGTGTTGATTTACTCATATTTTAAACTGAACCTTGTGGAATATATGCAAGCCAAATATCTAGATACAGACGTTCATAAAGTAAAAATTAAAAGGATATTTGACGTGAAAATATATGCCAAAAAAAGTTTTAGGTTAAGACCTTTGCGTTCAATAATATAATTTATATATTAGTTAAATCTCTGTTCGAAAGAATATTTCATATCATTATTTAAGAAAGCACATTTTGTTTTCGGGAAAACGACTAGATATAAGTTTGTACTGCGATAAACAAAACTGTAATCGAACTTGAAGTGAAAAAAGCTTTTGATAATTCAATTACGTATATTCCGTTATACTTTGTTGAAGAATTATCATAAAAGGATGATTCTTTGGTTTAAAGTATATTGGTTTGAAATCCGTACCAGTAATTATGAGATCGTAGTTTTTATTTAAAGAAAAACCTAATAAGCGTTAGTCTCTACTTGCGATAATAAAAAAATCGAGTACAAAAGTTAAAGTTTGAAAACTAAGTATATTTTATATGAATATATATATATGAAAAAAATACCTGTGACATTAGAAATTAAGCATTACTTGAATAGTGTTTAAGTTCAAGAGGGACAGTGATGAAATTCTGAAAAAAAAAAATTTGATTTTTTAAAGGCCGAAAAATGCTAATGAAAAATTACTGCCACAAATTGATCACTTTTACTGCTTCGTTTTTATACTTTGCTTTGCCTTTCAATTTTTTGTATACCTTACTTTCTTTTACTTTTTGTTTTTTTGGTATACGTTTTTTCCAGCTTGTTTTCTTTTGTCAATTTCACATTTGTCCTTCCTTAAGAATAACCCAAAGCATTTATTATACGTATAAGGCTTTCATGAATAAAAACTATTGGTTATACTGATACATCATATAGTCATTCGATTATTTATTTGTAAATGTCACCCACGTTTCCTTTCCCTCAATCCAACACGCAATTTTTTCTCAAGTCAATTGAATAATTCGATCCAAGTAATTTAATTTATACGTCAAGTTAATTATTAAAATCATGTTATAGAAATCTAACTATACGATTTGATCAACCTCAATTTCAACATTCGATCAGTCGTATTTGATATTGAATGACGTATAGTAATCAGTTGTCGCGAATATTTCTTATGCTGATTTCGCAATTATAATTGCTCGGAACCATCTTTATAAATTTTGATTGCACAATGCAATGTATTTAAATCAAATATGATTAATACGATTGATTGAAATATTTTTTTCCATTCCCCGAGCAATGCGGTGATACTAGCTTAAATGTTTATTAAATTTAATTCAAAAAATATTTTAGTTCTATCGAATATTTAAAAAATTACTCCAAATTACGGGCGTAGTTGGCTCGACGAAATACCTTCAAATACGCGCGGAGGTTGCCTCAACTACGCCATTGGTTTCGCCGTATCCAACCTCAGGGCGTAGTTGAGCCAACTATGCCTCCGTTCTCAACACTATGTATTTTTTTCAGTGTAGAGATACGCGAAGACGCGGTCTCGTTTCGTTTTTCTATGTAGATACAGAGTGTCCAAAAAATCATGCTCGCAATTTCAAGTGCGAGAATAAATGGTGAAATTTTGAAGTGAAAAATTCTTACGAATTTCTTTTTGTCAATGCACCATTTACATTCCATATTCAATGAGCAATGAAATCCAACTTGTAGCGCTTTAATGAAAAAGGTGAGAATGGGGGGGGGGGGGGGGGGGGAAAGCGGCCCGCTCTTCGAACCACAGCGGATCGATGTGAGCATTGTCATCCGCGCTCGTCATTCCCGCTACACTCGTTTTTGGATTATCGCGTGGACTATCAGTAACTAATTAAAGTCTCATAAATCGCATACTTCGGAAAGGAAAACGCGAAAAGACATATATTTCTTTATGCAATCCACTATCCGCAGTTTCAGCGCGATTTTTGGGACAGCCCGTACATATCGAGCCTCACGAAAGGCTATTGCCTCGTCGAGTCTCGTATCGTCACGCGGGAAGCGCGTGGAAGGCCAAACCGTATACAACATACTCACTCTATTAAGTAATCGCCTCAAGGAAAGAACGTCAGATGATCGGGTCGATCCATGATCAGCTGTAATATTCACAGTTTTGACCCTGTAACTACCGGCTAAGGCGTTCAAGTTGGTAGATTACAGCGAACGGAAATGACGAGTATCGACTGAATCGAAAGACATATACTGAAAGAAGGATTTCAAGATACAAAATAATCGGACTAGCAAATGCATAAAAATGTCGAATCTTTTAGTTCCTTTATTTCTTACTAGGTGATTTAAACGCGGGCTTCGAGCGCGTCAACTTCTTGCCTACCCTTATTTTTAATAACAACATAAACCTCAACATTAATGAAACCGTCAGAATGAATTAAAAAATATGATTTATATATAAAAGATTATTTATTATTTACTTACTTAAGTTTTAACAAAATCTATCTTTTTTCGAGATGTATTGAGAACAATTCTTGTTCGCTATTCTTCTTTCCAGTTCGCGACTTGTCAAAAACCAATTTTAGTTGTCATAAGTATTTTGAAGGACCAGCTGTCATTATGACATATTAGGGCAAAGAGAATAACTTCAGTCATAATTTGACTAGAACTCTGGCACGAGACGCTGGCTACGTGCAACGTCATAGCGAACCAATCGTAATCGCGGAAAAACGGTGACAAAACTGCAATTTCATGCGGCACTCATGAACTTTATACAAGAGGATATGCATGTGTATCCCATACGAAGTTGAAGCATTCTTTCATCATTGATAGACATTCACTTATTCGTGCGTCTGCCTCACAGAAATAGCAGCAGCAGCAACAACGGGCGTGAAGTGTGCAACGACTCGGGCAAGTGTACGTATGTGTGCAAGTATGGCGAAAGCCTAGAGTTTTTGGTGGATACGAGACCTAAAAATAGAGAGCATCGTGTTCGGCCATTCTAGAAAAACGTAATAGGGCTGTGCTGATACCTCGTGATGTTGTGTTTTGTTCTCTCCGTCTTTTTCTAGCCGCTCGCAGATCCGGCAATGTACAAATACTCAAACACTCATACACACACGTGAATCCCCACACACGTGTACACACAAACGTAGCCGCTTCTCGTGCAGCTGACTATGAAATTCACAAAGGACCGTCGAGGTCCCGCGGTCGACCGATGTGACGCGCGCGATGAACAAAGGCGGAACACTTCTTCGTGCGCTAGAAGACGTGCGCTTGAAAAACGAAAAGAGAAGTAGAAGCATACGGAAAAAAGGAAAACGAGAGGAGTACACAGGGTTACGCTGACGACGACGACGACGATCCCGACGACGACGACGACGATCAAGTACAGAGGAAGATCCAAAAGAAGAGAATATTTTTTTTTTTTCACTCTTTCTCTCTTGAACAACCGAGAGGATGAGAGCTTTTGGCGTGTAATGCAACGAAAAATCTACCTTTACGCCCTTCATCCTCCGTATCAATTGCCAAAGCTTCTGAAGATTATTATCAAAGAGGGCCTCATTTTCATTGTGCATTAGCGTAAAATTCAACAGCTCGACCGTATAGGCGCGAGTACACAGTGTGTATTCGGCTAAAAATTTGTGCAAAATTGTTTAACAAATCGTAAATATACGTCAAGGAATTCTAATTGGTGAAAATCATTCCAACGAAAATCTTATTTTCAAGAGTTATTCCTCCTAATTATATACTTGTATACCTTTTCGTTTTTCATAACTTTATAGCCGGAAATTTCTCATCTCCTTTTTTTCTAACTCTAAGCTCCTACTATATTTCTTCGCACCACGTCATTCCTACGTCGAGACAAATTGACCCAGGCTACTTTGCGAGTTCATAAGTCTTAGCAGAATGGGTATTTTTGACGATGATTTTTTTTTAAACAATCGTACCAGTTGCGACTAATCGAACGGTACAAGGCTCAATGCCGGCAAACAATTAGTTTCCCTGTAGTTGAAGTTAAAAAAAAAGTTTAATTCGATTTTCGCGAAACTGCGCACATGGCTTAAAACTGATGTTTTTGTTTTTATATTTCTAGATTTAGAAAAAAAAACTAATTTGATTGTTTCATTAAAATAAGGTATGAAACTATAAGAAAGTAAATATAGCAAAATAATTTGAATATTTTAATTAATGATGGTGTCGAATAAAATGCAATAAAAACGTTTTCCACAGGAGGTATCGGTTTCGTTTATTCTTTGAACATTTCAAATTAATGTTCGCGGTATTGGTGCACATTTGAGACAGAACAGCGAAAGATGCGCGTCGCTTCGTGGTAGCTTGCAGTGGGGGCAAATGCTTTGGCGCTTTCGGTTGTTTCTCACCGAATAGTACAAACAATGCGCGCCTTTCCATTGCTTTTGATCTTGTCGTCGATGGGATTCACAGTATAACCGGGATCGTCGACGCCAATAATGCCATTTGTACGCGCAACGGCACTGATAGCGCGCTCGAACTTAGCCTCCTCGCTATGAAAGGTACGACCAAATCTCTCGACAGTTCAATTAGGAAGCTGTCCTACCTAGAATATGTCACATCGGAACTCGAGTTGATCGAGGATGAATCTATTGATTTCTGCCTGATCAAGCATCCTATATAAAATCAAAATAAAAGTCAAATGAGTCCGTGCCTCCTTTGGTTTTGTTGTAAAACGCGATTATCTTGGGTCTCCCGGAATTACCAATGCTGTTATTTTTTTGCCCCGATAATATTATGAGAACGAGTTTTTTCTATTTGAAGCAATGTGACAATAAACCGTCAAGCCGTCGAAGTAGATTAATCGAGAATCATTTATAATAATAATTTTCTGACGCCGTTCCTACATCGAGACGAATTGACCCGAAATCGTATTTGGAACGCCTGTAGAGTTAAAACTAGAGGTTACACAAGTTTGCCATTTGATGTACCTACCAACCAAAAAGCGTTCAACTTAAATTGTCCTCTTCCCGTGGACCTCTAAAATCGATGAGAAAAAAATGCCAGCCAAAAGTCGATTTTGGCTTCGGTCAAATTATCCCCGAATAGAAGCCTGGGGTTAAACGTTGTTTAACAAGATGATTCACTTGACAACGCACACGTAGCAATTCGGCAATATCGCTGAAAATTTTATTTCTCGTTACAACGACAGGCCAGCATCAACGATACGGTCTCAACTCTTTGTTCGTCGCAATGAGAAAATTAGTTTTCAACTGTACTATTTACGAAAAAAAGGAAAGAAAATTAACGCCAAAGCCATACAAATGTACAAGAACTGGCCTTCAATAAAAGAAAAAAGTTAAAAGGAGAGAGAAAGAATCAACAATGGTCGCACGCGCGCCGAGATCACCAATATAATCCGTCATTCTTGATTCTGGTATATGAACGTTAGAGGCATCCAAAGCCAGATCCGGAAACCATAAAACGCGTGCGTTGCCATAGTACTAATGTCCCCAGGTGCTTTACGAATGGCTTCTAGCCGCGATCCTCCGCGATACAGAAAGACGTTAGAAAAAAGAAAGAGGAGATAATAAAAGAGAATGAAAGAGAAGGAAGAAAAAATCTAGCTGCGAGATTGTGAATTCGCAAGAGCGGGCTTAACTTTTGGCCTTCAAAGTTTTTCTCGGGAGCATCAAAACACACTATAAAACTTGTCCCGAGCGAGAACGAGCTTCTCAAATAATAGAGTAGGATGAGTAACGCATCGTGCGTGTCCACGAAGCACGAATAACTTCCAACATCGTGCTATCCTTCTTTTGCCTGATCTACCTGACTAACAAGTAGTAAAACATCGGCAATTACGGTGGATTCACATTGGCCTTCAAACTTGAACACACCGAGCAATAAATACGTGTCCTACCATACGTCTACGTATACCTACATATATGTATGTATTATATATATGTGTATACCTACATATATTTATGTATTACGTATATGTGTATACCTACATATATTTATGTATTACGTATATATATTTGTACATGCGTATTCAACGATAAGGTCGAAAACTCGTAATCAAGGAAGATCGAAAGACGAAAAATTCTTATGTAACATGTGAAAATCATTTGTGACATTTTTAAGATTAGACAATGTGAAAAAAAGAATTATCCGATATATATTTTCGCAACAGTTTACGTCTGCTGTAGATGAAGAATGTTTCCAGAATTTTAGTCAGACTTTTTAACAATTGATCGTAATCTTTATTCATTAATCATCATTTATCAATTATCAATTAATAATCATTTTATATTTTCGAGTAAACCTTGAACTTTTATTGTATCGTGCTACTTCTATATTCCATCCACATATTTTATTTCCAAAACAAACATTTGAAGAATGTTTTTAATAACAGCTTTTTACTGAAACGGACCTTAACATTTCGTCTCTTTAATAAATGATTAATTAACAGATAATGAAATTAATACATAAAGTGAAAAATGAGAAATGTATGCTCAACGCTTAAGAAAGCGTTGTAATATCAAGAGATTCGGAAGAGCCTCAGGACAATTACATTTGACGCTATGTTCCGAGCGTTCGCCGAGTCATATTTTCTCGTAATAAAACTTTTTGAGGTGGTGGGGGTAAAAATTCGATGGCATTTTGGCACATTGCAAAGCTAGAACTTATTTGGCAGCTTGCAAAGCGAACTTATAGCTAATTGATCGATGTTCTTTCGATTGAGTCGTAAATCAGCATGATTGACTGCGTAATTTCTAAGAAAAAGATTTGTACGGGCTTTGGATTATGCTCGATTTTAACACATTGAATAATGTGACGTGTCTGCATATGTGCGTTCAGACAACACAAACAAAGGGTCTCGTGACATCCAACACTTCTATTCCATAATGCCAGTAAAGCGACAGTTTTCTGATCGGTCACAATCGTGATGACGTAATTTCCTACCATAACATCCCGTGCGTCTGTTCAGTTGAGGCTGCGAAAAGGCCCCGGTCAGGATTCCCTAACTTAGTTAGGGCCCTTGTGTGGAAACCCATATTGACTCTTGAGAGGACGGTCACGCTTTTTAAACAAGGGCCTTTAAAGACAAATAAGTCGGGACCTTTATCACTAGTCCTGAGGAGCCCTACCAAAAATTAAACATTTAAAAAAATATTTATTTTTTATTTAGAATTGAATTTCCGATTATTCTTGATCATATTTCACTATTTCGATTACTCCTGACATCAATTTACGCAGAAAAAAATTTTTACCTACACTGGTATTCGATCCTCCTTACTTAAGGTATATACTGTACTGCATGCTAGTCAAATGAGTGCTAAATTTTCACAATTGTTTTATGCCAAGCTTAATACACAATTGAACGTAATGTTAGCGGCTTTATATCACAGCGTGTCTTATTAACGTAGAAAAATTTTTAAAACGATAAATTTACGAAATCATCAAGTGATAAATGCAAATTTCCATGATGGCACATTTTCATCGGAATTCATCAAAGAATAATCCGTAATTTTTAACCAATTGCAATGTACCACGTCTTATTTTGTTCCTCAAGAGATCCTTTACGAATTCACCACGTATATTTCTTCTAAGCTTAAGCGTTCTACTGTTGCAACCAATTATTTATTTAGCGAAACAAATCTTTCATAAACAAATTGCTATAATTTCCAAACAAATAAACTTCGAAAAAGTCTACATGGTGAATTCGTAGAGAATCTCTTGAGGAACAAAATACGATGTGGTGCATTAAAATCGGTTAAAAAATACAGATTATTCTTTGAAAAGTCCCAATGAAAATGTGACATAATGGAAATTTGCCACTATTAGTTAATGGTTTCGCAAATGTATCGATATTAATATTTTTCTAGGTTAATTAGACATGTCATCTTACAAATTCACCTTCACTATGTATAATAAGTGCATTAAACTTGGTATAAAAACATTGTGAAGTTTTAGCACTCACTTGACTAGCATGCAGTACAGTATTTTCCTTAAGTATCTGTAGACCCAACCTCATACGAACGCTACCATTACGCTACAGTCTCGTTGAAAAAATTTGGGTACAAAATGTAACATACCTAGCATTCCAGAATCTTCCAACAAATAATTCAGAATCACTATATCGCAAAGCAAACACGATTAAAATACATGTTAATAAAAACAATGAAATGAAGGGAATTCAATATAAATTATAATAATAATTTTTTACTATTCAATAATTCTTTAAAATTATCACTACAAAGAAAAAACATTCAAATTCTTAATATACCCGACGAATAATATGTGTTCATGCAAGTTTTTCAATTTCCGAAATCAATAAGCCTCCAATTTGTTTGCCTTATCGGGACCCGACTTGGTTCTGTCATAATATGACAATCCCTTGCAAAGGGAGCTACCCTAGCGAAGCCCAACCAGGTCCTCGATGGTTTGCCTTAAAAGTGCCATGTTTTAAATAATCCTGGCGTCCCTGACACTGCCCTGTCGGGGCCTAGCCTGGCAGCGTTGTGGCTGTCTGATAGGGTATCCATGTCCAAGCTCTTCAAGACCCCGATTTATGTTAGGGCTACCCTGACAATTTGACTCACGGGATTTTACAAAATATTATTATCAAATAAATATTAAGACAATGATCTAGTTTAGGGGTTCAAAACAATCGATTGTTTTTACTTTAATAGATAGTTCAAGTATCGAAGAATTTTTCCAAAGTTTTAAAGGTCATTAGAACGTATTTTGAAAGTTACAGAGCCGAGAGCAGGTAGATGCCGCGTGGGTATGTAAAAACGCTATAAACTTTAAACCGCGTTTTCTCGAAATATCATTATTGTGATTTTTGCAATTTAACGAGAGTGATAGCAAAACAACTATTTGACGTATCGTCTTAAATCAGGGCTCATTCTTTAGAGTATTGCCAATCATCCTAAATGAACTAAGAAAGTTGTTAACAACTTTGTTTTACACAATATTTATTGCAAAGAGAGTGATAAATTTTTTGCTTGAAAATCGTCACTTTTACGTTCAAGCTCATAAATGTCTAGTTTTATACTCTTTCCTGAATTTTTTTTAATTCATCGACAATAAAAAAGGGTCTGAATTAAAAATTTTTTTGTTTCTTTGTTTTTTTTTCCGGTAAGAATTACGGGCTCTACAGCTCTTGCCAACGTGAACCTCCAATGGCGAGGCGCTTTCATGTACCTTAAAGTACATAATTTTTTTATTATATTTCGATAAAAAAATTTCTATGTGTTTTTGAAACATACAATAAAATTTGTGCAAGAGTTCAGCAGGGTTGCGAAATTTGTTACTTATTTTGTTGTTACTCAATTACTCATTACATCGTAATAAGTAATGTAAAAAATTTCCGTTACTCATTACATTACATTTTGTAATGTAAAAAATGTAAAGTAATGGAAATTTTTTACATTACCCATTATTGTAATGGTAATGGGTAATGGGAACATTTGCGATTACTCAATGAATTTTAATGGCTGATAATTTCAATGATGGTAACCCAGCGCTACTCAGCTACAACGACACTACCATCGGGTCAGTTAGACGCAGGGCAAAAACTGCTATCCTTACTGATAGCCGAGTAGCACTTGATTACTACCATTGGGTCAGTTTGACCCAGGGAAAAAACCTCTACCTCTACTGGTAACCGAGTAACACTTGATTACTACAATTGGGTCGGTTTGACCCGGGCGAAAACCGCTACTGCCACTGGTGACAAACAAACGCGTGGGTACTGCCATTGGGGCATTCTGACCCAGGCTGAAACCGTTACGCCTACTGGGAACCGAATAATCCTCATTACACTGTAGCGAGTAATGGGGATTTTTTAGATTACATTACATCTGTAATGTAAAAAAATTCTATTACTCTTTACATTACATTAAATTTTGTAATGTAAAAAAATTCCAATGCTCATTACATTACCTTTTGTAATGTAATGTAATGAGTAATGAAAACGGTAATGCATTACAAAAAATAATGCATTACTTGCAACCCTGGAGTTCAGAAAGATTGATTAATTTTTTCACTAAAAAAAAAAAAAATTCCGCCACTTCCTTGAAGAAACAATTTTCGAAAACAGGTATGATCGCGGTGTGTCCTATAAAAGCGTCTTGTAGAGACTCGCTTGTAAATGTATTTGTCTCGAGTCGCTACCGCAAATCTTAATATATCTATAGCGCTCATCTGTCAGTTTTGATGGTTAATAATAAGTGTAAATGAAGTTTAGACATTACGAACTGCCGAACATGGATCATTTTTTTTTAAGTTCATTTCGTAGTTCATTGCTGTGATATGTGTTAAATTAACTTTGTCGGTAAAAGTTGATGTGTAAAAGTATGTGTGACAAGTATTATTTATACAAGTTGATATGCAACGAGAAAAACACGTTCAACAATCAATATGTATCTTTCAAAGCAGTGATTCTGAATCGTAATTTAATTTCACGATAGGGATTAATCGCGTAAATATTAACCGCAGACGACAGAGCTGCAAATATCTTATCCCGAGACTCTACTGAGTCTTTTGATATATAATGATAATTAAATGAAATCGAATGGTGAACCTGTGTGGCTCGAATTGTAGAAAATACAAAAATCATAATCTCGTTGAAGCTAGCTTTATGTATATAATAACTATTATACGTATGAGTGCAGATCAATAAAATATTATAAATAATATTTAATTCACGTCATTATCAATTCGATAGGAGTATTGAATACGTGTGGCGCTGATAAGTTCTAGAAAATAAAAATATTGAAGTTTGCACCGTTTGAACGCGATGAAAATATTTTTCATATTCATTTATTCTAAATTTTTTCTACAGATTTGATATATATATATATTCAAATTAAATTAAATCTGTTTGTTAATTTTTCGTTCATGGAAAATAAAAAATTTCTGAAAAAAGAATATTTTTAAAATATTCAATTTTATCAACAACCAGGTGGAATAATAATGTTCGTAAGCGCAAATATGCAGTTATAACAGGAAGTTAGAGCTATTCAAATATTTTTATTGAATTTCACAGAATTTAAATAGCTGTGTAGATTGTACTAAAAAAGTTCGCCCACTCTGAACTTGAGCTCAACATTTTTGCAAATTTAACAAGTTTTTGAAAAAAAAAAATTGAAAATCAAAAAGCCATAAGTCTTTTTTTTTAACATTCATATTTTTCCGAACAAATTAAAAAAAAAAGAACTATTTTTGAGATTCGATATATTTTTTATCAAAAAGTACGTCAAAAATGGCGTAAACTTGCTACCAGTCATTTTCTTGTCAGACTCATAATTTTCGAGTTATTGCAGCCTGAATCCGCAAGCGTAAAGCAAAAAGTCATAAACTCAACTGGATGCGACAACAGAGAAAATTGCGGAAACAATTCTCAAATACGTGTTCCCTTATTTTTTACATAGAAAAACATAAACAGAATTCACACAAAGTGAATCTCAAGCGTAAAATGAATTTCATTTTCAATTTATTCACATAGAGTTCACATGAAACATAATTCTAAACATAAAAAAATCTAACGAAATCAATGCCAGAAAAATTATAAAATGCAATTGGCATATGAAAAGTATTCACAGGTTACAAAAATAAAATCTAAAACAAAAAATTGTCAACACCTAATTTACTCTCAGCAGTAAAGTTTATGATGTCAATACAGGGACAAGTATTTCATTGGTTATTGCGAAAATATTCACATCAACATACCGACAACGATGCGCATGCAGTCGGTCTATCTGACAAACGTTCACCACCGTACCTTGAGCGTAGATCTCGGCGTAGATGCACAAGGCATTTGTCCGGCTCGTCACTTTTATTAAAATTGCTCATTCAAGTAAAAATCAAACGGTTACAGGTGAAGTAATGCGCTGTTCTCAGCGAGTTTAAACTTATTGAAGAAATTCATTTAACTTTAAATCTCAGGGTAACCTCGTAATATACGTAACATTTGACGTTGTTTTTTTTTTTGATTACGATCTAGAGTCGCTGTAGCGACTCGAGACAAGTACATTTTTGAAGAGAGTTTGCTCCAAGACTCTTTACCCGAAGGACCGCGTTTCCAACTGTTTTCGAAAACTTTCAAAAATTGTTTCCCTAATATTTAATTAATTACAGCATTTTGGAGGACTTTCGGGTTCACATATTTTTCATTTTTTTTTTCTCTCTCGATAGTGACTAACTAGAACTCTGTAGCTTAACGCACATTGAAAATATTAATATTTTATTTTTACGTTGCATCAAAAAATTGTGGCTTTTTTTGCACACATTTTTGATGCTCATATGTTTTTTACGCAGTCGCTGTCTAGTGATACTAGTAATACTGGTAAAAATTCTAGTGATATCTGAGATCGTTCGTGAATGTGGCAGCTACCCATAATATTTCTGAACATTTTTGACTTTTCGTTTATAAAGTAACATCAGTAGTGAGATTATAAATATCGTGGATGTGAAAGCTAAACAATATTTTTTTCGAATTTCATAGAGCGGTTATAAAGATCGCGGAAGTGACAGCTAACCAAGATTTTTTTCGAATCAGTTTTAACTTTTGGTTAGTAGATTACAGTGATAGTGTGATAATTAAGTGTCATTTATATTAATGGTGACTAGCCTCATTACATCAGTTTTGATATTTAGTTAGAGTGATAGTTCGGGAATTAAGTGCCATTTCATTGGGATATACTTTTTTTTTTACCGACCGAACGGTAAAAATCCCGTAAACCGTTGTCTTACTTTGGACTATATTTCTAACTTTGCGCCTACATGGATTACATTTCAAGTAAAAAACAAAAACAACTCTGTGTTGTTTTATATTTTTCTAAATATATGTTCTTTAGAAGTAAAATTAAAAACGTGAAAACAGCTATATCTCTCGCACTCATGGCAGTTCAATCGGTATTTCACATGGCTTTGAGCAAAAACAATTTTTATTGGAAAAAAATGGCTTAAAGTAGTTCACTCATTTTTTATTGCTGAATGTATAACAATGTACTATGCATAATTGATAAACGTTGTCATAACCTGGCTATGTGCTTCGATCGAAACTTTTTTATCCATCCAAATTTTTTTAGTCGGTAACTTTGTTAGCATAAATTTATTTGTATCGCAAGTTGAAATGGAGAATAAGTAATGAAAAAATATTCCACTAGAAATAAAATGCACTTGATGTTTTGAAATAAAAAAGAAAAAAAAAATGATCTGTATGAAAAAAACCCAAAACGGAATCAAGTGATGCGAAACAATTTTGAGCTAAAGGATATTTGATTTGAAAAACAGAATTTCATAAGTACTTCAACATTTTTTCTTTTTACAAATTGCCCAGGATATAAAATTGTTTTTTTCAAACATTTTTTTTTCAATCTAGAGTCGCGGTAGCGACTCGAGACAAGTACATTTACGTATACTATAAGATGGCGAATACGAGTCGCTACTAGAGTCTTTACAGCAAGCAGAGCGGTTTCGAACGGTTTTCGAAAACTATTTCGGCGATATTTAATTAATTACAACGTTTTAAAAGATGTTGCTAGTTCACGTATTTTTTCTTTTTTTTTTCTTTCGATCGTGACTATTTAGAACTCTGTAGCCTAACGCATATTGGAAATATTAATATTTCATCCTTCCAAATCATCAAAAAAAGGTGGCATTTTTCGCACACATTTTTTGACGTTTAGCGGTTGCTCTCTAGTGACACTAGTTATAACTAGAAATTTTCTGGTGATATGCGAGACTGTGTTCGTTGATGTGACAGCCGATGACTTTTCTTCAGGATGTATAAGTAAGAGTGACAGCTGTGAGTTTAGAAAAAAGCTCGCGGTTATACTAGTGACAGTTGTGGTGTTAAAAAGTAAGGTTATAAAAATCGCGGGTGTGAAAGCAGATAATTTGATTTTTGGTTAGACATATTCGAGATCAGGACTTTAAACGCGTATTCGGTGAACATTTAATACTGAAACAAGTACATTTATGCCCCCCCAAATAGTTGCTCCAGTTAATCCCCCCCACCACCCAGCGCCAAAATACCGATCCCCACAAAAATTTATTTTCTCGAAATTCTATCATATATTCATTTTTAGCCGAAATTGGACAAAAAATGGATTGAGCGCTCATTTTTATTAAGTAACCAATTCTTGAGAAAATTACTTTTTGATCAAATATTACCATATTTTGCTGCAACACCGAAAAACATGCTGATTATTTTGCATCACCCGAGTACGTACACAATGTTAACATGTTTAATTAACAAGCTATGAATTCCATACAAAAAGTCAACAAATCCGCGCAACAAAACAGCATAAATGCTGTAAAAATGTTGAGACAAGTACATTTACTCCCCCCAAATAGTAGTTCCGGTAACAAATCACCTTCTCATCACAAAACTCCCACAAAAAGTTATAAAAGAGATTACCTCGAGAAAAAACCAACCTTGCAAAAATTCTCTCATTCACATCAAATTTCCCAAAAAATTATAGATGAACCCCACAAAAATTTTCTCCATAAATTAGAAATTCACAAAGTTATAAGAGCGCCTCACAAAAATTTACCAATCAAATCATCATCTCACAAAACATACAAATTCAAACCCGACCAAAAATGAAGCCTAAACGTCACAAAAGTCATTAAATAAATTAAAACTATAAAAGCCTTAATAGTCAAATATTTTAAAACCTATTAACCTCTAAAAAAAATCTTTAAATTAATTGAATGTACAGTTATTCTACAGTATAATAAATACAGTACAGTACAAGCAGCACAGTACAGTAAATATGTTTTCGTCAAGTTCCACTACTTTAGCAGTTGGGAGTTTTTTGCTTTTTAAAACAATTTTTTGTTTTTTGTTCAAAAACTCAGTGAATTTTACTTCTATTGGAAGGTTTTTTTCGGTGCAATATTTTATTATGAAATTGTTTGGATTCGAAATTTATTTGCACTTAGTTTTTAATCGTTCCTGATGCATAATCGGTGATTAATAAACGTTATCAAAAACTCGGTCAATTTTGTTTTTTATTTCACTGTTTTCCTCCGTACACCCATTCGGGTTTTTACAGGCCCACCCTGCCACTTGCCACTTTTCCCCTACTTCACAGCCAATCTTTCATAACGCACGCATACTATGTATACACAATCGAGTTTACACAAGGGTCCAGGGAAACTGAAGAAAATCCGACGGATTCAGGCGGCGATATTTTCAACTGGAACTATTAAAAACCATTAGAAACTCAAAAAAACTGCCTCCCGCTTAGCACTCGATGCGAGAGCCGGTGCATGGCTAAGTAGACACCCATCCGAGTACTGAGTTTACCGGAAGCAGCTTAACTCGAGAGATCGCTAAAACCGCACACCGATCACTATCGGTAAAACTCGGGCAATATATCGTTCTTTATTTTTTATTTCGAAATATTCTTAGTGTGTTTTTTTATAATTTGAAAACCATCAGTGCTTTTTATTTCGTAGAAATGTTTCTTTCAGTGTAATTCTTTGCCACGATTTTTTTTGTAAATTAAGTTTTCATTCGTTGTTGGTTCTTTTATGCGTCGTATTTCTTGAGAACCACTGTTCGTCTGAAGTAGTTAAATAACTTTATATGTATTAAAGGTGTATTGTGAGGTTTGAATTTTGTTGAATATTTTTTTGGGACAACTTTGCTAACGTCATGATTTTTGGCCAAACGTAGAAAAAATATGGAAGATGGCTTGCACGATCTTTAAAATTTGTATTAATGATCAAATTTTTGCGAGAACAACTCTTTTATAAAATATCCATGCACGTAAAAATCGACATTTGTGATATAAAATTTGTTAACGTTAGAAACAACGAAAAAAATTGCAACTTTTTCTTGCGTCGCCCACGTACATGCACAAACACGTTTAATTGATAAACTATGCACAAAGTCAACAAATCAAAGCACAAAAAACAGCATAGATGCTGTACAAAAAGTTGAGACGAGTACATTTACTCCCAACATAAAGAAGACGCTCTAAAAAACCTCATGAAGAAACCAAATCTTCGAGACAAATTATTATTATTAGAAAGGCCCCCTTAAAACTATTATCCAATAACAAAAAGTTATTCAAACCCATAAAAAGTCGTCCCCTTTAATAATTCCCCCTCACAAATTTCTTCTGAAAAACAAATCTTCACAAAAAGTTATGAGAAACCCCACTCGGAAAAAATTATCAAATAGAGTCAGATCGCATGAAACAATGACAACTCAATCCTCGCAGAAAGTCAAGTTGGAATTTCACAAATTAACATCTGTTAAAGCACATTTGTCCAAGTACGAGGGGCTTTATTACGTTTCATACAATCTTCAAATAACGCTGAATGTTGATTCCAATCGTCTTATTAACTTCTTATAACGTTAGAAATTATTCGATGATTCAAAATACTACAAGAATTTTAAGGTTTAGTGAAGTATATTTTGACTGGTAATAATTTGATAAAAGTTTACCATCGTATGTTGAACGGATAAGCAGAGTACTTGTCGGACCTGAGAATATTTTGAATGGTTGCAGCTAAAACTATACCGTACTTCTTTACGGTAAGCTTATGAAACAAATTTAGACCATGACATGTCGAAATCGTGTCATTCGAAGCATGTGGTACAGATTCAAAGCACTTACTCGAATGCAAATCTTTTAGGAGGAAATTCGGATGGGAGATTTTAACCGGTCATTCGCGTGTATCATTTCGTTTTATGATGATTTCTGAGATGAGAATCTTCCACTGTATTAATTTTGTATTAATTACGAATCGCGGCAGCGGCAATGCCACTCATATTGGAAAGGGACACAGAGAACGAGATAGACCAAGGTCTGTATAACCGCGGATACTGTGAGCGTATCAAAGTATACAGTGCGCATCTTGATTCTCCGCCTGTAAAATGCCTGTAAAATCCATATGTGTATGTACACATACTGTGAAAAGCGAAAGAAGCGTTTAACAAGAGGCAGGAGAGCCTAATTCGGTCGTGTTCGTGAGACCCTTTTCTTTTTCTCGAGGTTCGAGGCGACCCTCACAAGCGCAGAATTATTTTGATTTTTTCTTACGTGCGTGTGTGTCAGAGAGGCACAGAATATTACAAAAAAGTGTTGCCCTACCACAACCCGCATTCATATATAGACGTGGATATATGAAGATATTTTTGTAACGATCTGATGATGAAACCTCGAGACAAGTATAAAGGAGGCGGATGGAGGTGGGGGACGTCATCTAACGTCAACTAATAGTAGTCGTCGAAGTGTGCTGTAATTCAAATGATTAAGGACTATATCAATATAATCGAGATTCTTCTTTACCATTTTCATTCGCTGTTCCCTCTGTCTTAACGGGTTATACGCAGCTGCGAGGCCAAAAAAGGCGTTTTTTACGAATTTTTTCTGAAAAGGGATTTTATTTGGCAAATACAAGAAGTATTAATAAATGTAGTGGTAGCTTTTAACTTTATATCGGCATTTTTTATTTTCAAAAATATTGATTTATACTGCTCCTGCAGGTCCTCCAAAAAAGGTGTCTGGCGGTGAACACGATATCTCCGGTTTGGATTATCTAAAATAACAAAAATCAAAAAGATTCTATTAGTGGATAGATAAATCTAGGTATTGATCGAAGGAATAAGTTTCCGATAATTATTTTTTTTTTTTTTTTAACAATTCAACGAAAAAATTTTGGTGGAAAATTGGAATTTTTTCTCTTTGGAGCCGCCATTTTGTCAAAAATCAAAATTTCAACTATTCCTTCGATCAATACCTAGATTTATCTATCCACTAATAGAATCTTTTTGGTTTTTTTTTTTATTTTGGATAATCCAAACCGGAGATATCGTGCTCACCGCCAGACACTTTTTTTTGGAGGACCTCCAGGAGATCGTCTACAGGAGCAGTGTAAATCAATATTTTTGAAAATAAAAAATGCCGATATAAAGTTAAAAGCTACCACTACATTTATTAATCCTTCTTGTATTTGTCAAATAAAATCCTTTTTCAGAAAAAATTCGTAAAAAAACGACTTATTTTGGCCTTGCAACTGCGTATAACCCGTTAATGACCCAGCCTCGGTCAACTTTTTTTCCTATTTAAAATAGCATAGGATGAAGAAAAGCAGATGGCCTTGAAATAGATTATGACCGTTGCTGGTGTAAATTTGGATGCTTTGAATACCGGCCTCTTTCGTAGATCCTATAGAATCGCAATGACGTTGCATTCTCGGTTCTCGTATACAATAATAAAACAATCAGAGCAGTTATTGTTCGAAGCTGTGTAGAGCAAAAGAGCAAGAGAGAATGAAAATGGAAATAAGATAAATGTATCATTTCACGTGATATATTTGAGCGAGCGTACATACGAAAAATGGTCGTTGTGACGAAAATTCTCGTTATCATAAATTCCGTAGTTTCGTTTCCGCGGCAGCGAGACGCAGAAGAGAAAAGAGAAAAAAAACCAGACAGCGTTTCCAAAAGTGCCGGCTTTTCTGATCACCCCAAGTGGATATACATATCCGAACTTGAAAGTATTATAGCGGCTTGTTTTGAACGTGTTTAAGTCGATGGAAAATAGGAAGCGCTGCGCGATACTCGAGAACAAGAAAGACACAGCACTCAGATCGACAGAGAAGCGGGCAAAGAAGTTATGCGGCTGATCTTGGTTCCTAGTTGTCAGGCCTTGACCCATTTCACCCGCTGGCGCCAAATTGGTCGTTCGGCGCTCGCGGGCTGTGCTCCGGGTTACTAAAGATATTGTCCCATAGAGAAAAAAGACCGGATGATAAAACCGGGTGGATGAACGTGAGGATTTGTGGGAAAGGGCGCCTTCAACGATGGAGGAATAAATCGAGAAAAGGAAAGGGGTAAAAAGGGAATATAATCCACCGGTAAGGCTGTAGAAACGTGGTAAGGGCAAAGAGGGGAAAAGAAAAATCCGATAAAAAAAGGAGCGAGGGGGGAACGGAGGGTGGAAGAGAGGAAAATCAATGCGAGACGGGCTCTGGTGCAACCCTCGCCAAAATCAAGGGGCTCGTCTTTCAAACCTCCCTCCCTCTCTCGATCTCCCTTCCTCATTCTAAACCCTCCCAAACGTCCAGCTTGAACCATCATATCTCTTTACCCTCGTCTCCTCGTTGAGACCCTATTCGCGACTCTCTCTCTCTCTCTCTCTCTCTCTCTCTCTCTCTCTCTCTCTCTCTCTCATTCTTTGGCATTTCCCCATCTCGTGATCCTTCGCTGCATGGAAAAACCGTCGACGATCACCCTTCGTCGGCGACCCCCATGAGAGAAAAAGACCAAGAAAACCATAACCTGCACAACGGATTGCTCACGAAAACCTTTATTATTCGTATCAACGTCATTTTCATCCGCTCTTGCTCGATTTTTCAACATCCCCTCCCTATAGCCAGTTTAATTCATCATCATTTTTTCCGCACCCCGCTTTTCTTCGTATGATCGCAGCCATGCGTGAATGTTTCATAGTGAACTTTTTATTAAAAATAACAAATGATTTAAATGAATTTGTCACTGCGGCAATTTTTGTGCAAGAAATGATTCTACCATTCTAATTTGCATAGACCGTCTTCATACGTTCAACCATATTTATGCTTTATATCTGAGGACTCAATAGCTTACAAACCGAATTCGAAATTACAATTTTAAACCGCCCTCAGCAAGAGAGTGCCTCAATCTCCTTTCAGCCATTTAATAGATATATATATACACACACACACACTCTTCATATATATATATATATATATATATATATATATATATATATATATAAACGTCGTAATCAAGTCGCTGCAATCTTGAGCGGAGTATTCGCCTTCTGTTTTGATATTAGAACCTTATTTCAATATAAATTCTAATGCAGTTGTTGATGTAACTCCAAAAAGCAGATTTCAATCTTATTTTGTCATTTTCACAAAAGGAATATAATTTTTTTAAATTGCATTTTGTTTATTTTTCACAATGCCATTAGAAAAAAGCTCCGTTTAAGGCTACACACCAAAATACAATCAAAAGCTTTTTTCTATTCCGAATAACATTACTACGTATTTTACGATCGTTTCTATGAGCTTATATACGCTTGGTAATACTGTTGGGCGCGAGAAGACCGGAAAACACGAAAAATATTAGGCTATCACATGGAGGCGAGCCAGATGAGAGACCTTCGAGCGAGAACCCCCAGTCGGTGACCATTCCCTCGCTAGAATTGACTCTACGAAGAATCACATACGCACACGTACACGAATTTGCCTTCCAACGAAGAGGTTACGTATCTCCTTCCCCCTTTCCTCCCTTTCTCCCTTTACCACCTCCCTCGGCCCACGATGGATTTTTTCCTTCTTTGGCCCTGTGCGTAGTGGGTGCCCGCGCGCTCGCGCACCAGAGCACAAACGTTCGCGCATACGCACGTTACGCGGGATATTGATTCGTGCATGAGACTTTCTATAGCGGCAATTCTCGAGGCAAGGAATAGTGGCGACGCGTTGCGAGAGCGTCCGGAAGCTTCGGCAATTCCAACGCGCGCACCACACGGCACTTTTGGGCAATATATCTATCCTGTGAAGCCCGGTTATGTATTTAACGCACACCGAGACGCGGAAAAGCACAATACATAGTGTACACTGCCGATTACGCAACAGTGTCAGGCGTACATTGGTACGTGTAGATACGTTTGAATACGCGTGTTGCAATTCTTTTTTTCTATCACATGCACATGTGTACACTATTCTACATACGTATATTTGAGAGCTCGTAAAATGCGTATCGGCCACTAGAAAGGAAAAAGGATTTTATAGGTATATTTCGCCCAACAAAACTATAAAAACATGGTAGATAGAATATTACAATTCGCTAAGACTTGATGCACCTTCATGTACGATGTTACGATCTCGCGCGAATAAATCAGTCTCGCAAGAGTCTCGCGGAGAACGGTTTGCAGTACTACTTTTTTAAATTCTTCCTGAGAGTCTCGCCGACTGTTTCCAAGATTTACTGTAAATTTTTATGAGAGTCTCGTTAAGACTGTTTCCAATATTTTTTAAAACTTTTTTTCGGTGTCTCGTCGAGACTGTTTCCAAGACTTTTTGAAACTTTTTTTGAGTCTGACTTTTTTTGACTCTTTTGAATTCATTTCGAGAGTCTCACCGAGACTCTTTCCAAGACTTATGAATTATTAACGAATCTCACCGAGGCTCTTTGCAAGACTTTTATAAATTCTTTTTCGACAGTCTCGCCGGGACTCTTTCCGAGACTCTCTTAAATTCTTTCCGATACTTTCGATCTAGCCATGAATCTTGGACAGTAAAATCTATCCGAGATTCATGGTGCGATTTATTGGGAATCGCTGCGATATATTGCACAGTCTATATACAGTATAAAGATTAAGAGATAGAAAAAACATCCGATTCTTTCAGGCAAGACGAAATGTTGGTATTGTTCGGAATAAGATCAAACAACGTGATCAGTGACGCGATTTTTTATATCGAGATAAAACTCTAACTGGACTATACAAGAATCGGGTAGGCTATGCGATGCCGCCTACCGGCCGGAAAAACAAAAATTTGCAGAGCTTCCAATTTTACTCGACAGATGGCCTTCTTTCGCGTCCACGGATAGTCCGCCCGATGTCTATATAGTCTCGATGGGATTTCGACTCAATATTATCAAATCGCAGGCTATGGTCTGCTCCCAAAAACCAAAGAGGTTGCAACCAATGCACTTTGTCTTGCCTAAGGCCTTGAAATGGCTTTAAAAAAATTTCACATCCAATGTCATTCATTATTACCATCAATCAATGTAAAGAGAAAAAAAAATTCGGGAAATCTCGCAAAGAGTCTCGGCGAGATTGTCGAAAAAGACTTTAGAAAAGGCTTGGAAAGAAACTTGGCGAGACTCTCGGGAAGAATTTAAAAAAGAACCGCAAACCGTTCTCAGTAAGACTCTTGCGAGACGTCCCGCCGAGAACGATTTTTTTTGCGCGAGATCTTCTAATCGCGTTTTTTCAGCTCTTACATTCGTATGATGATTCGTGTATGTCCGCGTGATAATTACGCTCACGTAATGAATCAATATGAGAGAAGACGAAGACCACTTTTTCTAACCCATTCACTTTTACGTCCTCCCACGGTCTCTACTATACCTTCGATCTTCAGTGAGATGAGTGAGATGTATAGACACACCAGATATTGGTTTCTTCGATGCGCATTCTCCGAGTTTAGTATGTCAATGTCACTGTATCATGCTACCTTCAGTTCAATAGATGAAAGGAAGAAGGAAAGGAAGAAAAGGAAGGAGAAATAATAGGCGATCGAGGAAGTAAACGGACTAGCTCGAAGGGTAAGAAACGATTTTCTAAAAAAGTTACCAACGTTGGGCTTTCATTTTTTATCATTTCCTCAGTCTACGGTAGATCTGTCGTGTACCGGGTACCCTGTGATGTATATAGGACATTTCAGGATTTTCCAGTTGAATCACGTGGGTGTGTTTCCAATTCGTACGACGGTGCAAAAACCCACAGAGCTGCCCGGGTAGAGCGAAAAATATCCAAATAAAAGAGCGATACCGCGTGGGACGTGTAGACGAAATAGGAATTTTCATTCGCAAGATGCATTAGAAATGCGTGTCAAAATTCTGGGCATTGGAATATTATTCCGGGGGGAACAACAAAAAAAAAGGCCAATCACCACGAAAAGCCTATAAGAAAGGTATTTTTCCAATGTCGCACGCTCATACCCGACTGAAAATGAACCTCTCATGATTTCTAAACATCCCTTAAATCGTCTACGCAAGGTACTTTGTGAGGTACGTGGAAAACTAGATGTAGAGAATTTTAAAAAGTTTCGTTGATTGATCTGTCAGTGCACGCGGTTGGGGAGGTATTTCGCGAGAATTTTGTTTCGCACGCCATAGCGGAGAACGTTTATCGTAAATTATTCCTTGACTCAATAGTGAGGTTGCATGTTTTTGTCGTAAAACCTCATCTCGTACGAAAGTTTGGGTGTTTCGGCGAAGCAAATTATTTTTCGTAGCATCGCGATATCGCGGGTGGACCATTTTGCGTGATGAGGAATTAAGTATTACGAGAGAAAAAATAACGGAAAAAAAGAGAAGGAGCAAGGTTAAACGAAGAGAAAATTAATAGTAATAAACTCAGGGCCGTGCAAACACACGAATGGCCAATGCGAGACGCGTGGAAGAGAGGTGTACATATTTACAATCCTGGATGACTAAATAGTATATTTTTCGTTGTAGGGCCCTACGTATTTTTGCATTCGGTGAAACCATCATGAAACCAAGTTTGGACGTACGTAAATATCGCGGACGGTACGACAAGTACAGTTTCGACAACCAATTACTATCCGTCTAGAAATATAATAGGGACCTTTTCAGGACGTTATCAGGTTGCTTCATTACCGTATAAAGGCAATAAAGGCTAATACGGCGATCTGACAGCGCCCTGAATCGAAATGTAACGCCTCAAATCATCATGTTATGATCAGGCTATCTGGCGGGGCGCTGGTCACGCTGCCCAACTAGGTCCTCATAAAACTGCCAAACATGAACCTGATTGAACTGCCTGGCCAGGTCATTATAATGATATCGCTGCGTACAGGCATGCACGGGTATATGCATTCTATAAACACATACAATAAAACTGCACCAATAACATTCAACTTTTTTCATTTATTCAACGTATTTGACGTTAATTTTCCACTTTCATTTAACCTTTAGAGGACGGGAAATTTTCAGTGCAAATCGACCTCTTTCAAATCGTGTAATTCATATATAAATCGAATGTATAACTCAGGACGAGTCTCCGACCAAACAGGTGGTCCCTAAAGGGACCAGTCCCGTCCTCTAAAGGTTAATAAAGGATTTAACATTGTTAAAATAAAAGTTCGATATTATGTAATATTGCGTTTATAACACGCACCCACGCTCTTGTGCAACATATAACATTAAGAAAAAATCGTACTGCCCAATGATTTTTTTTAGGTCAAGAATTCATTTTTATTTTTACGATTTGCATTATTATCAATATTTTTTTCCCTATATTGTTATCACTTTTTTAACTTCTGGTCAATTTCATCACTTAAAATTTTAAATTCGTCTGAATATATTGAACCAGAAAAAACTAACCTTACAAAAATGATTTCATTCACATCAAATCTCTCAAAATATTATAGTAGAATCCTACAAAAAATTTTTCAATAGATTAGAAGCTCACGAAAAGTTATAAGAGAGCCTCACAAAAATTTCGAGTCTAAGCTTCACAAAAAGTCATTAATTAAATTTAAATTATAAAAGCATTAATAGTCAAATACTTGAAAACCTATTAACTTCTCATAAAAAATCTTTCAATTAATTGAAAATACAGTTGTTCTAGAGTACAGTAGTTGTTCTACAACAAGAATAAGAATAAAAAATGAGTATAAAAAAAATCCCGATACAAAAAACAAATTTCAAACGAAAAAAATTAAATTGAAAAAAAATTTCGGCCGAAGTACTTTTTTTTAACATAAAAAGACATGAGTTATGCGTTTCACTGCGATCAGCTAATGCGGGTTATTTCTTTGTCACCACTTTTCTCCGAAACGGTGACAATTGTCTTGACCAATTTTTGCATGTATTTTCTGTGTATGACAGACAGTGTTCTTAGACATAGTTTGTTAAAATCTATTGCAAACTCGCTGAAATAATTAATATTCACATTCAAACTCATTTTGCCATATCGAAAAATAAGGTAGTCCTCGACTATCGACAACTTTACGCTATTGTGCGTTGCTAATTTCAATCCAAATTGCCGCACGTCTTTCTACAGAGTTCGTCAATATATATATATATATTTTTTAGGTTATGCGCTTCGCTGCGATCATTACTATTCATTATGTGCTGTGTTTTTATTTAATATAATAAAGTTTTGTGTTATAGTAATTTTCATACTCTTATTTTTTATTATTGCTGCGGGATACACAAAGTGAATTTAAAAATAAGAGTAATAAAAAGCCGTGTAAAGTGTTACGAACTCAAAGCAACAACAATGAACGAAATTGACAACGAAAGTATATAAACATGAAACTTTATTGCGTTACTGAAAGTTACAGTGATTTTTTTATTTTTTCAAGCAGACTGATTAATATATAGATTTTAATAGTAAATTTGACAAACGAACAAATTGGGAAGAACAAAACTTTAAATTTTTTAATTTCGCAAATGTACAAGTGAAAAGAATAATATTTGTAATAAAAAGATTCCAATAACATTTTTTTGTGAAATTTTATTAGTAACTTTATTTTTTAGTGCGTACACAGAATGAGCTTATAAATAAAACCGTGCTTAATTTTTTCACCATGCAAACAAAGTGAATTTTAACAAAACTTTACAGCATTATAGAAAGTTACATCATTTTTTAATGAGCGAACTTGTCAATATTTTTTTTTAGTACAAATTTGAATGAAAACAAGTTATTTGAGTATAAATTTGACAAAAAACAAGTTATTATTACTACGCACACAAACTGAATTTAAAAAGAAATACATAAACGTGAAGTTTAAAAAACTATAGGTTACAATTTTTTTATTTCTCAATTAATCGAACTTATTAAATATTATATATCGAATTACGAACAATAGTATTTCTTTTAAGTATAAATCCGACAAAAAATTGAATAAAGTTGGGAAAAACAAAACTTTGAATTTATAAATTCAAAAAACGTAGAATGAAGAAAATGTGTAAAAAAGAGAACTTTTTGTTTAAGTATGTACACATAAATCTGACAGAAAACTGCAATAAAATTGGGAAAAACAAAACATTGGATTTATAAATTCGACGAACGTTTATTAAAGAAAAACTATATTTTATAGAAATGAACATTTATAATAAAAAAAAAATTTGTTTTAAAAAACAAAAAACTCCCGCCTGCTATAATAGTATAACTTCATGAAAATATATTTTTCAAAAATGTTTCAAAAAAAGAATGAAGTAAATATTAAAAAAATGAATTAACTTAAAACCCACCACCAAAAGTAGATAGTAGTGAACTTTAAGAAGTGTGAAATAAAAATTGTTTTAAAAAACAAAAAACTCCCGACTGCTATAATATTGTATAACTTCATGAAAATATATTTTTATAAACTATTTATAAAAAAGCATGAAAGAAATTTCCAAACAATGATTTATTTTGAAACCCCCCCGCCAAAAGTAGATAGTAGTGAACTTGAAAAAGTGTGAAATAAAAATTGATCAAAAATAATACATACAGATAAAAAATCATTCAATCGGTTAGTGTAACTCCCTCGACATTCAATTTCTATGGTTAATGTTAATTAAGGGTAGAATAAGTCATTCACATGCGAAAATTAAAAATCAAAAAGTAATTATCAAAGTTGAATAATTGTATGAAAAATGTAGATGACAAAAAAAATGCACAACTTACATAAAATTAATAAATGTTATAATTATAATCGAATTTAATTGTGATCGGGAGAAGTCTCTAAGCCATTAAATGAGAAATGGAGACGTCTCTTGACCACAATTAAATTCGACTATAATTATAATATTTGTTAATTTTATGTAAGTTGTACATTTTTTTCATCATCTAAATTTTTTTTGCTTTAATTTAAGAAAAAATGCACCTGAAAGTCATTGCTTGCTTCAAGAAGCTTATGCTGAACATGCTCTATCTGAGACAACGTGCAGAGATTGGTTTAGACGATTCAAATGTGGCACTTTTAACCTTAAAGACAAAGAACGTCCAGGACAGCCGAAAAAATTTGAAGATGAATTGGAGGCCTTACTCAATGAAGACCGATTTCAGGTCCTTAAAGAATTGTCCGATACATTAAACGTTACTGAAATGGTTGTTAGCAAACGTTTACATAATCTTGGACGGGTTCAAAAAACGGGAAATTGGTTACCATATCAATTAAACGAGAGACAACTCGAAAAGCAAAAAACGATATGTGAATTGCTGCTTGAACGATGCGAAAGGAAGTCATTTTTACATCGAATCGTGACTGGCGATGAGAAATGGGTTTATTATGAAAATCCCAAACGAAATGAAGCATAAGTACTGCCAGATGAACCAGGTCCATCAACGCCAAAATGCAATATTCATGCTCAAAAGGTGATGCTGTGTGTTTGGTGGGATCAAGAAGGTATGGTGTACCACGAGTTGCTGGAACCGGGCGAAACGATCACAGCTGTTCGCTATAAATAACAATTGATGAAACGAAACCAGGAGTTGAAAAAAAGCGACCTGAGCACGCCAAACGTCATAACAAACTAATTTTGCTCCATGCCAATGCTTGGTCACAAGTAGCAGAAACTACAAAAAAGTATATAAAGGACATCACCTGGGAAGTCTTGCCTCGCCCGTCGTATTCGCCGGACATAGCACCGTCTGATTATCATTTGTTTCGAGCGATTCAAAACGATTTGTCATCACAGCATTTCAAGTCTTTTGAAGATATCAAAAAATGGATTGACGAATGGATCGCCTCAAAAAGCAACGATTTCTATTGACGTGGAATCCATTTGTTGTGTGAAAGATAGGAAAAGGTTGTAGCTTCGGAAGGACAATACTTCCAATAAAATAGAATGTACCTTAAACTATAAATAATTTTTTTTATTATTGAAAAACAGCGGGAATTAAGTTTAAAACTCAATAAATACAGACACGCGTAGTCTGAAATTTTGAGGTTAGAGATACACGTTTCAATGTTGGAGCAATAGTCTGGCGGTCATAAGACAGGCCTTAGTAGGTCCTCATAAGGAAACCCCGGTAGGGCATTTTGAAACTGAGCCCTACGACGGCCTGAATAAAGGGAGGCTTAATAGAGCCTCACTGAGGCATGCCTAATTAGAACCGTTTAAGGCTAGCCTCATATGCCAATCATAGAGAAATACTTGATTTTGACCGGATCAGGCGCTCCATAATAAGGTTGTCCGTTCCTTAACCTGATCATGGTCTAATCCCGAACAGGCAAGCCCTAACAAATTTCCAGGCGAGTTTAAACCGAATCAGCTTGTTATTTGTTCATAGCCCAATTTGTGAGAGTAGCGTAATGTTTACATTTATTGTGAGCGCAGTTTGAGGTCGTGGACTAAATTATGCTGTCGGATACGCAATATGTTCATAAGCAAGTCGGAATTTCGGAGAGAGGGAAGAAGAGAAAGAGAGGATAGAGAGTCGAGCGGACCATGAAACGTTGAGGGTCTAATTCGGGTTTTACTCTTTGGAGGCCCACCGCATACTGTACACCGCCCTTGCTCTGATCAATACACAGCGCACGAGAAGAAAGGATGTCTACGTGCGCATCTCACCCCCACTATATAGTAGGAGTGAGATGCGCATATATATTTGTATGTCTGCGTACGTGTACTCAGAAATACACATATATATGGGGACTTTCGCATCAAAGACAACTTATTTTAGGCTCTCGCTCACTTCAATTGGTGATCCACGATCTTTCTTCTCATCGATGCAACTATCAGAGTCATCAAAATTATTCTGAAATACACGTGGTATAAAAATTTATTGAACAAAAATTAAGACAAAATACTAGGTCCCCTGCACAAATGGTTTTTGTATCGTTTGATGATATATATATATAGCATAAAACTGCTGTCAACAGAGTGAAAAATATTCAATGCCTCCGGGAGACTACGTTATTTATTGAGCATGAAACGTTTTTTAAACCTATAAGAGTTATCTTGTTTTTGGAATAGTCGGAAGAAAAAAATGTTCATTGGCGATTTGCTTACGCAGCTTAATGCTGCATACAAAATCCTTGATCCGCGAGGGTAACTCAGATCTGAAAGATTCCCCCCATACCCGAGGGAGAAAAATCCAGGAATGAGAAAGAGAAAGAGAGTCAGTAAGTAAGGGAAAGAGCTTACAGGGAAGGCAGACCGTTACGAGTATCTGTACCTACTGGATCGAGGGTCTGATTACATCCTGCCTCCACTACTCATCTACTAAAATATCATTACAAAACGCATTTCTTTTTGGCATTTCTCTACGTCCAATTCTTAAAGAACTAAATTAGTTAAAAAATGTTGATTTTGCGATTTTATATCTCAATGAACAATATTGTACACTACAGTAATGAAGCATTGAACCAACTTTAGAATTGACGAACGAAACTATTAGAAAAATAGTCATGTCATGTCTATACCGATAATAAGAAGAATTAATATAATTATACACAAATTATTATGTATAATAATGTAGGAGCTGTTATTGCTGTGAACAGTAAGTAAGACGAATACAAGATTTTTGAATTTAGAAATAGACAACTCAATTATTGCTCCTTTCCAAACGATGATTGAAAAAATTAAAACCATATGTCTCTAATTTGTATTTTACTTATATAAAAAATTAAAACGTCGAATTTTAATTGGAATAGTGCTCGCACACTGAAGCGATAGCTGTTACCGATTTTCATAAAAATCGTGATTGAACACGCACAAAACGATAATGAATTCGTTTCTAGTAATCAACAGCCAAGGGGATATGAAGAAATCAGTGAGAAAAAAAGTGTTCGCAAAAAACTATTCAATTCGTTATAATGTCTTGTGTTGAATCTCAATGAAATTTCCAACGTTGCTCTCAAATAAATGGGCAAACAAAGCAGTACACGCTTCTACTGAAAATATATATTTACCGAAAGGCCTATTCTTAGATGGTTATTTATTTTTCTATGTTAATGCGTGTGTCTGTGTACGTGGCAACTCGCATATCGTACGAAGTTGCATTGGTTGACCTATATGGCAAAAAAAAATCCTCTAAAAAGATGTTCACTGTAAAAAAAAAAAGTATGAATAAAGAAATCCCTGCATTAAAATCTTTATGTTTAATATTTATTCCGGTAAAAAAGGCAAAATAAAAAACACGCGTCTCACTATCGTGTGCTAAAATATTCTGGCGTTTAGAAAAATATCTACGTGAGAAAAAATAACAGTCGGATACTGAAAAGTGGTGGCGAATGATATTAGCCGAATGAAGCCGATTACCGAGGAGAAGACACACGAACAGAAGCGCACATTAAGATTCGAGCAAATGTGAGTGATAATGGTGAGGCACGTTTTATCTGTTTCTCTCTCTAGAGAGAGAGTAAGAGAACACTTGATGTGTTGGCGGGGCCGCGCGGCAATGCACGCGAGTTTCATACAAATAACGGCAGCCTTCTATTTCTTTTTTTTTTCAATTCGACTCTTCTTTTTTTCAAGAGAGATACAGAGAGAGAGAGAGAGAGAGCGAGAGAGTCACGCGTTCCAAAGTCTGACCGTGACCCAAATAGTGTGTGCGGGCACACACCGCAGAGGCGGCAAACATATTTGTTCGCTATAGACCAGAGGCTGCGGTATTAGGATCCCTAAATTTCGATTTTCATCTCTCATGCTGATGATGCAGGCATGTATGTGAATATACGTGTGAGTAAGAGGGAAAGAGAGAGGGAGGGGGGGGGGGGCAGAGAGGGAGACATGCTCTCGAGGGCTAATATTATCTGCGTCGATATTCGACTAGTACAACCGCAAGATATTCATGCATACGTCGTGTATATGTCAGCTGGGTCATGGCACTCGTAGCGAGAAAAATTGTTCAGACAAATAAACTCGTAACTATTGAGAACATATGTATATTCCTTTTCTAACTTCCTTCGATACTCTACACTGTAAAAAAAAAATTATTTGGTCCAATTAATCCAAATTATTTGAGTTGTATTTACTGAACGCAAGTAGATTTTTGTTTGCCATAAATAAAAATAGACATTGTGCAAAGATTTATTACAAATAATTTATATTTTCGATTCTATCGTTTTATTTAGTCAACACCAATTCAAGTGATTGGCTGCCAATATGTAACATTTTTGATTGGATAAACCAAAATCATTGGAAACAAGTAATCGATTTTTTTTATCCTGATGGCTCAACAAAAAACTCTTAGATGCAATAACATCGTATCACGGAATAACAAAAAATAATAATTTGATACAACTACTGAATTCCTTCAATCGGAACATTCTATTTTATCCACCGAAGTAAAACTGATTCGATATTATAATACGATGCTTTCCATTTTAAAAATCAACATTACTTCGCACAATTAATTGAGCTTTCTCGTCACAATATTTTATTTGGCTAACTCCAATTCGAGTTATTAGCTGGAAATATGGAATATTCGTGATAGGATACACCAGAATTATTGGTCACGAGGAGTTTAATGTTAAAAACCTTGACCTTATTTATTTTCCCAGTGCAAGAAAAATTTCTTTGTAAATAAACATGATAACTTGAATTAAAAAAAATGATTTGTTATAAATACTTCGAGTCTTCAATATTCTATTGGGTAAAGCCTAATGAACATTACTCAATATTCCCAGTAATACAGCTAGGATAATTTTCGCAATTATTATTATTTAACATTTTTTTTTAAATGTCTTTTGTCACAAAAATCTTTAATTCCCGTACCTATTCGTAATTTTTTAAATCATTGTTATGGTAGAGTGATTCTTTGATACAGAAACAAATAAAAATCAACGAATTTCTTTCGATACTTGAAGTGAAACAGAGTTAAGATGTTTTTTCTTACACAAATACGAATTGTACACTCCTTCAAAGTGTGTATATTTTGCTTAAATTTTGTTTCTAAGCGACCACCTCACAATTTTTTTTTCTTTACTGAAACGAATTCGACTTCTCATTATAATAATGGACTGAAACTAAATAGTCAAAACGAATTCCAATAAATGTTGTTCACAGATCATGCATTGGCTTTTCTTAGTCCATACCGGACTTGCACTGTATTTATCTTCTTAATAATGTTGAGAGTCTATTTAAATCGTTATTTCTTTGGCTGTAAAGTAAATCGATTTTTTGTTTTCGGTAACCCGTTCATTTCCGTCTTGTAACTGTGCATTTTTCTAAATAATTTTGTATTCGCTTTTACTAACCATGATGTTTCGATCAACAATATATTTACTTCATCTTAATACTGAATTACTGGATAATATACAAATGAATAATTTACTTGGAGCAAATAAATTTTGTTTGGTTCAAAAATTTTTTTTACGGTGTACCAACGCGTGATGGAAGCATTCAAATTAACTTCTTTTTCCGAAGTGGGAAAAAAAGCGATAGATTAAAAGGGCATTTGGTTTTTTTGCGATATTAAGCGCGTCTCTAGAATTTCCCTATCAATATTTGGCCGATTATGTTTTTTTCTTCGTGCATTATTTCTTTTTGGTACACTGAAATTTTATTGCAAAACTAATTGTGACCGCGACTTAGTCCGCGGTGAGAAATATCGTTTTTAAGGAAATTTCAAGAAAATTTAGTAATTCATGTACGAATAATATTAATTCACTAATTTGGATGGGTGTGTGAAAAATCTTGCATAAGATGCCGGGTAAGGTTCGCGCCAGTTACACATTAGAAATAGTATTCGCGTATTTAAATTACTTGACACAGATATTATACTAAGGTTGAGATACTATGCAGCATAATTAATATTAGGCTGTTCTCTTCCTATTTTGATCAGTTTCATATAATATGAGCCAATGAACCAGTGAACCAATATGTCGAGATGATATGTCAGTGTAAATTGTATTCTGCCATTCTCTCCCTATTTTTAACATAATTTCTTGGATCTTTTTGACTAAAGAACTCAAAAAAATATGCGTAATAAAATATTGAAAATTACCAAATTTTTAACCATTTGATCGCTTTACGAAAATAGCTGTAACTTTTTTTTCATTCGAAATAAAAACTCCAGGAACCGCTTAATTTCTTCATTTCCGAATTATCTTTGAATTGGTAATTCTTTTTTTTCCTTCTATTTATCTAAATATTTAATTTCTTGTGAATTTTTAGAGTTGACCATAGAATAAGCATTTTGATTTTTTTTTGCACCTCGTCGGGAACCAATGAATCGAAATATTATTATACAGCCTGAAAATGATTGTGGATCGGATTATCACGAATTCGAAAAAACGTTTCGACAACAAACATTTTACGTCGATTATATCAATAATTTCTCACGTCCAATAAATACACGCGACCTCAAAAAATAAGTCTCTCACGAAACGGCCAAAAACCCATTCGAAAATTGTCTCTCGATTATCTTGCCCTATATTTCGATACACTTAAATATGCAGCCGAGGTATATTGTCATAAGACTAAATTCAATAATGTGAGTGTGACCCCACAGGATATTAATACATCATTGATGCTTATCGTGAGTGCTCAGCCTTTGAACTTCGCTGTACGAGAGAGTCAAACAAAGTTGATCGACTTATGGCTACATTAAAATATTTTCCCGTGAATTAATAGATACGGTGCATTTCCGATTTACGACAAAAATTAATCAGCTGAAATAAAAATTGGTTTATTCAAACAGAATTTTTATACGGGCCAATCAATTTACCACGCTGCTTTAGTGAAATAAAAATGTCACACTGCTAACTAAATCAAATAAATTTCATAAAAAATGTAAGATGTTTCGTGCCTCAGAATCTTTTCAAATATCAGTACACTACATTTTCTGACAAAGATTTAACCTACAAATACATCAACTAGCGTCGAGTGGAGACATTTCATCTAGGACCATGATAGCGTCTGTGAATTTCGAAAGCTTCGTATACCTCAATTCTGTCCACTAACGGCAAAAGTCATGCATACATTGTGTATCTTCCATACTCTTTCGAATACCATTCCCACTCGGTAACTCAACAAAATGGCAAGCCCAAAAAAAAACTAATGACTTCTAAGAAACTGTCGTGCATAGATGTGTACATAGATCCTGGCACTTCAGCTCTGCGTTGAATTCTGATAGAGGGGGCATAACTTTACGAGTGCTCGCAAATTCGTACCGTTACTTTTGGCATACAGCGTGTTTCAACAAGACTAGCTGAGAATTTGAGACCGGAGGTAGTCCCTAGTGGTAAAGAAAAATTCATGAGGAAATGGGTCTTCTTTAAATTCCCGATATCAGTCATTCAAACAGGAACGCGAAATACGAAAAATAATCTTTTTATTCCATGAAAATAAACTACAAATATGCTACAATTTATGCCCAATGTAGATGAAATATTTAATATTTTTACATTACATGTCCAAGTATCCAGGCGGTATTCGGAAAATATGTCAAACTATAAACATCGGAATGAAGGCTTGTCTTCATCTCTGTCTTGTTCCAAAGTATTCTCAAGACACCCTGAGAAGCTAAAGCTGTTATTACGATAAAGAAATATCGTCTATGCATCGTCTATGCTCGTGCAGTATCCATGTATCGATGCACATATTCATTTTGCACGACGAATAATTAAGGAAGCTTTCCAGTGTGAAATTTTCAAAAAATCGATTTTTTTTTTGCTTTATCGAATAGTATACACTCTTCCGAATATTCCCTGAAATTTTCATGCCGAAATTCAGATTATTTCGGTTACTGTACAGCATTTCTTGGAAGAAGGCAACGGAGCGCTACAGCTGCCGCGTCGACTTTGAACGCGTTTTTCTCGAAACAGCATTTTTCAAAACGGTGTCCAACTTGGAGGGCAGAGTTTTAAAGCTATCGAGTTGAATTTTTTACACAATATTCTTAACGTCATTGTTTATCGTGCTATGGAAGCTTTTTTTTTTTTGACATCTTCCTATTTTTTTGTAAAAAAAACTGCCAAAAAAAAAATGCTAAAATCGATACTTTTTGTTCAAACCGGCGCCATTTTTGCAAAAAAAAAAAAAAAAAAGCCTCCATAGCACGAAAGCCAATTATATACCGATCAATAATCTTTTTGTGTTTTTTGTTTCAGATCAAAATTGTGACCCCCAACGTGGACACCACATCCAAGTGCATTTTCTGCAACAATTGTTTCATCATTTTTATTGATATTAATTAATAAATAAATCGATCTTTAAAAAATTGTTTTGTATTCTTCAATACCCAATTAATATACAAAAAAAAACCAGACCGATTAGATTATTTTTTCTTTAAAAAAAAAAATCGCGAAAAACAGCGATTTTTCGGGCTGTCACACTGGAAAGCTTCCTTAAGAGGGTGGACTATCGCGTTTAGGACGAAAGAGTGAGGAGTAGAGGAGTAGAGAAGAACGAGATATCGCATGCTTCGATTTAATCTCCTAAATTATTCAGGACGCATTGTCGTCATAACGAACAACAATTTCTCATGGATACGAGAGTATTCCAGTTTGATGAATCTCCGAGCCGAGAAAATTTACTGGGAAAAATGACTTTTCGTACAAGAACAATGACAATAGGAAGCATATAGGCATATCAGGAAAATGAGAATGGCTAAAGTTTAGTAGCTCGTTTCTTCGGAATTAGATGCGAGGCAATTAAAAGTTCGTTACCCATAAGACAAAGCGGCCGGCAGTTTCATGAAATTACTGATCTGTTACAAATGCACACGTATACACAAACATGTATGTATGTGTGTATGTATAAAATACACGTTTTTCATTTTGTACATCACGAGCCATGTACTCAGATACGGCTTTCTGCTATTTGCAGTTAGATCGTTAGACAAGCCAAAAAATTCAACCGTTATGAAGCGACGTCGACAGGGCGCCGCTATTATGGATCAGGACAACCTCTCTCCTCCTTCCTTACGCTACTTCGCTCAAAACTTGGCTGCCTGTACAATTCGTTGTTTGGGAGGCTCTCACGAGCCTCGGAGATACACCGTTAGAGAGAACCTGGACAATATTTAGCGCAACGCTCACGAATACTTGTAACTCTCTCTCTCTCACACACACACACACACGCGCGCGCGCGCACACACAAGCTAAAACTTCTCGTTCAAACTTCTTTACTGTTTCTTTTTCGCTTTCATCAAAATCTTATTTCCTACAGTTTTCGCACAACAAACCCGAAATACTTTCCGAACGAATTTGTGAAAATCCTGGCCGTTCGCGTTCGAGGTCTCGCCGCGTGGGAAACAATGCGTTTCATTTAGGACCGTTTGTTTCCTTCTTCAAAACGAAGCTACAATTCAGTCGGCGTTTCATCAAAATTCCGAAATTCCTTCTTTGGAAGAACAAATAACAAAAGGTCGACAAATAAAAAAAGAAAGCATGAAAAAAATATAAATTTACAAAATGTGGAATAAAAACTGTGTTCGTTCAACTGAATAATTATGAATTACTGTCCTTTACGAATCTGTCTTAGGAAGATGAAAAAGAAAAAAAAAGCAGTTGCAAGCGACAAGGAAAATAACGATATATACTGTCAATGTATTTGACGATAAAAAAAAATATAAATGAACGAAAAAAGCTGCGATACTTTTTGACGAAAACTGTATTTATTCTATATTTGTATAGGACATTTTATAATGATAACATTACTATCGTGGAAAAAAATTTAATGACGTAATTATAAGATCTCGATGTTGATGGTATCGGGTGCAATTTTTGTGTATCATATTTCCAGATACTTTCTAATGACTGTGACCGGAATAAGCTACGAGGTTAAGACCGACAGGAAGGACGGCGGATAGATGAGACCACTTAATTCTTCGTTCCACGCTAGAGCTGATGAAATAAAAATTCACCGTTAGAAGCTAGAGACCACTGTGAGAATGCCCGCTGAATTTAAGACGCGATGAATTTTCGTACATATAGCATAAGGACTATATGTTACTATCTTCCTTTTATATATAATAACGGAAGAAAAATAATGCGCATAAAAATTTGAAACAAAAAAAAACCAAAAACAACGCAAACATTGATGTTTCGTTAAAAAAATTTGCTGGGAAAAAAACGAACGCAGACTTGTCGAGTTAAGCTGAATCTATGATCGGTCCATTTAACCCAAGATTCTTTCATAAAACAATTATCGTATTCTTTTCTACGTGAAACTAAGAGATTTCATTCGAACAATTCATTCGAAATCGAAACAACCTTTTGAAACAATTGAGTTGTAATCTTTTTACGGAAATCGTAACTTTTTCTCAGTCTCGCAATTTGTTGAATTTGTGTTATTTAAAAAATTGTTTAGGTTCATATGGAGATAATTATATAAAATTTAAATAACATTTTCATTTTTTTTTGGTAGGACCAAATACCGGCGAACCCAAGAAAGTCTTTTTATATCTTTGGTGTTATCTAACCGATTTTATTAATTATTGACTGTTAATGGAGGGTGGAGGGGGGGGGGGGGGGGGCGAGAACAAATTAGAACTTTTAAGAAATCAATTTTTTCATAAAACGTTAATGCTATTGGGGAAAAATCAGTTTTACGAAGAAGCGGAAGGACTGGTGTACGGCCGAGAAATCGCTGATTAGCCGGTAAGTTTCCAAATTACATAACGATAATGCGATAAGACGATTTTCTCAAAACTACATTTTTCACTGAAAAACTATTCAACCAATTTTGACCAAAATTTGCACACAATCGAATAACATTATTTACCTGCTAACGAAACATACTTGTTTCAAAAAATCATTCAAAAAAAGTATTTTATCATAGTAAATTATAACCAAAGAAATCGGTACAAAATGATATATATGGGGCATTCCATGCCAAACCGGCTAGTCCGTGACCATGACCATTTTAGATTTTGTCGAAATTTTTTCATTTTCAAGTAACTACTGAAAGGAGTTTTTAGGATTTTTTTTAGATTTTTATCTCAACCCGTTTAAAAATAATAAATTTTTCAAAATTTCGCACGAAATTTTTTTAAATGCTCATAACTTTTTCAGCAACAAAAATATCAAAATAAAATAGAAGGTAATTTTTTTCATCTTGAATAGTAGTTTCGTAAAAAAAATACAAAAAATTTATCAAAAGCCAATTTCATATGTTTTTTTTAGTTTTAATGCAAAAATATTTTTTTTTCGAAACTTGGACCGTTTTGATTTTTTTGAAAAAATTCACCTTTTTTGTAGACATATTTTTACATGTCACAAAAAATTCACAGCTTGTGATATCCATCCCTTCTATTTTTTTCTCATTTTTTACTACGTGTAAACCAATAATTTATTAGTTGTCAATCTTGAATTATATTTTTTCCACTCATAATTCCATTCCTCAAGAAATTATGGATGAAAAAAATTAATAAATAAATATTGGAACTGATTTCCCTGTTTTTTTTCAGTTTTCAACCAAACATTTACTTTCACATCTTTAGCCATTTTGATTTTTCTGAAAAAATTCACCATCTTTCACGACACATTTTTACACGTCCCACAAAATCCGCAACGCGTGATATTCATGAATAAGGATTAATAATTGATAATCATTGGTTTACACATGGCAGAGAATTTAAAAAAAAATAGAATTTATGGATATTACACGCTGCGGATTTTTTGGGACGTTTAAAAATGTGTCGTGAAAGATGGTGAATTTTTTTAGAAAAATAAAAATGGCTCAAGTTGTACAGAAAAAGTTTAGTTGAAAACTGAAAAAAAAAAAAAAAAAACAGAAATCAGTTTCAATATTTATTTATTAACTTTTTTCATTCAGAATTTCTTGAGGAATGGAATTATGAGTGGAAAAAAAAACAATAAAAAAATATAATCCAGGATTGGCAACTCTTTATTATTGGTTTACACGTGGTAAGAAATGAGAAAAAAATAGAAGGGATGGATATCACAAGCTGTGAATTTTTTGAGACATGTAAAAATATGTCTACAAAAAAGGTGAATTTTTTCAAAAAAATCAAAACGGTCCAAGTTTTGAAAAAAAAAAAATTTTGGATTAAAACTAAAAAAAAAAACATGAAATTGCTTTTTGATAATTTTTTTGTATTTTTTTACGGAACTACAATTCAAGACGAAAAAAATTACCTCCTATTTTATTTTGATATCTATGTTGCTGAAAAAGTTATGAGCATTTAAAAAAATTTCGTGCGAAATTTTGAAAAATTCATTATTTTTAAACGGGTTGAGATAAAAATCTAAAAAAATTCTAAAAACTCCTTTTAGTAGTTACTTGAAAATGAAAAAATTTCGACAAAATTAAAAATGGTCGGGGTCACAGACTAACCGGTTTGGCATGGAATGCCCCATATATATATTTTTCTACGTGTATAAGTCTTTCCATTTTGAATATTTACCATTTTTTTTAGGTTCAATTTTAGATAAACACAACGGAAGCTAGAGCTCAAGCCATTTTGTTAGTCACCCGCAGGCCTTTTTGAAAGCCAGTGCAATACGTCGGTCATTTAGAATGATTTAGCTAACAAAAAATACGTTTGAACCCGTCAGCAGGCGCGCTACGTACACTTTAAACATTGGGCGCGCGATGAGAAATTTTCTCACATGTATAGCATCAAGTGCTTAATTTGATAAATAGGAACTTGAAAACAATTTCGCTACAGTGATTCTGGCTATTAAACATTTTTATTAAAAAAAAAAAAAAAAAAAAAAAAAAAAACCATAAATACAACGATAATTGACACTAAAAACCAAAAAATAATTTAAAAAATTTAAGAACAAAAATTCAAAAAATTTTTTTAACTCTTCTATCATACAGAAGAATAAATTTGGTAAAGATAGAAAAAATTTCAAAAGCTTATGCCATTTGAAGTTTTCGAGTAATCATCGTTTTAATACAAGTGTGAGAAAAAGTCTCATAGCGCGCCTGTTGACGGGTTAATAGTTGAAAATTTTTATAAATAAATTGCAGTTTCAAAAATGTAACACTAGTCAGAAAAAAAGAAAATATCCGATCTTTCATGGAAATGTAAAAAAATGTAAAAATGGAAATGTAAAAAAATGTAAAATCGTGTAAACGTTTTCTGATTCAGGTCGCAGATTTAAGGAAGTTCACGTGAATCTAATGATAATTCGAAAATTTCAACTTTGAGGGTTGAAATTTGGAAATATTATAGAAAAATATACCGTACATCTATCGCCGAAATTATTTTTAGATCCACCGTCTAGTTGTCAAGAAAACAATTTATGAAAATCACATAAGAGTCTATGTATAAGGATTAAAAAAATGTAATTTTCATAAATTGTTTTCTTGACAACTAGACGGTGGATCCAAAAATAATTCCGATGACGTACGGTATATTTTTCTATAATATTTCCAAATTTCAACCCTCAAAGTTGAAATTTTCGATTATCATTAGATTCGCGTCAACTTCCTCAAGAGAGCTCGTGATTTTGTTAATTAATATACATATATTTTAATATACAGGAGCGACTATTTGTGCGTATGAAAAATATGCCTCGCGCCAAAACAAAGCAGATGTGAGGTACGCTCGAGGCACTCGTTCTATTTCTTTCTTTGTCTTTTCCTTTTTCCACAATTTAAGTAAGAACGACCAACCATTATTAGCCCCATGTCCAGATCCCGATTACTATATCGATTTTAGGAACGATGAAGAGGACAGAGCTACAATGCCACGAGCACAAAGGGTAAATAACAACCTCTTCCGGGATTCTTATAAATATCACGTATATATTTTATAATCGTTAGTCTCTCTCCCTCTCTCTGGCTATTTTCTCTGTTCCGCTTTTGGCTCTCGATATAGAATAATGACCTACATATCATTACTCATTCATACCACATACACGCGTTATTCATTATTTCCGATATGGAACGCAATGATAACACATAGCGTCGCGGTATATCGACTCGATATTTATTCAGTGTTTAGCTTGAGGTGCTCTTGTCAGTTGCGTGAGTGTGAGAGAGACAATTGAAAAGCAGATTCACATTTTTCTCGGGGATGCTTGATATTTCAAGAAAAAAAATTACACCTTATTCTCTGATGCAAGGAGAACAATGTGTAACTTTCATTTTCCTCACCGAAAATTCGCCGGTGTCGTAGAAAAATGCGTAGCAGAATTTTTACCGACTGAAGGACTGCTAGATCGCCTTAACCAGAAACATTTATGACATCTTTTTATTAATGCCGAAGACAACACGAAATTGTAGATCGATTTTCGGGCAGTGAAAAGAGGTCGATGAAATATTCTGTTTAACCGGGTAAAAAACAAAAGGTAAGAAGCAATTGTCTTCAAATAGATCATTTTTCTCAAATTTCTTTGCGTTATTCAGATCCATGAACTGGCATAGATTAATCGAGGAATAATTCTATTTCGGAAACAGGAATCTAATTTTTTCGTTCCTTCAATTTACTATTTCTGCTCGTTCCGCAATCATAATTCTATAAGACTAGCAACTTTTTAATCGCATCTGTCGAAAGCACAAAATCCTAAAACACCCGAGGATATCGGGTATTTTAGGATATCGAAATATTTTAAAGCGTCGTTCGAGTTGCATAAGAGAAATGATTTCAGCGATCGTTGACATCGCAACTTACATCTCATAAGCATATATATTACGATGATTAAAAAAACGACTTCTTTTTCGTAATGTCGCAAGTGATTATGATAATTCTTCCCGAAAAAGTAATTATCTCACAATTTGGGCCTTCTAAATAAATTTTTAGAGGTCGAACCAGCGACGTTTTTTTTTTTTGAATTTTTTTTCATCTTTAGCGAAAAATCATGATATTTAATGATTAGTACTTAATCGTTAGTACTTAATAAAAAGTTGATTCTCTTCAAATTTGAGTTTAAAAGACAAAAAATTTAGAGGTCGCCCCAGCGGCTTTTCTAAATCTTTCTTTTTCAATTTCTCATTAACATCGTGATATAAAAAAATGGTTCTCTTTGTGTCGTAGATTGATATGTTAGCATTTCATAGGAAAATTATTCTCCCAAAATTTGAATATCCTAAAAAAATTTTAGAATATTCAAACAATTTTTGTTGCGACACCAAAAAATCGATACTTTTAAATCACAACTTTTCGCTAAAATTGGAAAAAAATACCTAAACGTCGCTGGTGCGACCTCGAAATTTTTTTTTAGAAGGCCCAAATTGTGAGATAATTACTTTTTCGTGAAGTATTGACATAATCACTAGTGACTTAAGAAAAAAAGTCGTTTGTTTTTAAATCGCCTTAATATATTTGGGGCATTCCACGCCAAATCGACCTGTCAGACCCTTCCATTCCTTGATCTGGCTGAAAATTTTATATGATGATTGATGATATGATGTTGTATGACCCATTGAAAGAAGCTCTCTTGACTTTTTCAGATTTTTTTGTCCGTGCACTTGTGACATATGATTTTTTTTCAAAATTTGATGTTTTTTTCTTCAAATGACTGTAATTCTCTCAAAAATCGACCAAATCGAACTTCTTTTTTTTTTAGAAAAGTTGGTTTTTCACCGTACTGTTAGAAAAAAAATACGAAAGAATAATTAATATTTGTATTCCGTATTTTTTCTCAATTTAAAGCAATTTAAAGCAAAAAAACATTGGTTTTAGGATGTTTACCCATTTTTATTTTTATTTTTTCAAGAAATTCACAAAAAAACTTTAACAAATTATATAATTTTTGAGACCTGTCTCATTGCGGGCAGATTTTTCCTTAATTTTTTTCTTATTTTGAAAAAAAAAAAAATCATTTTTTTTCAGTCAATTTGGACCAAATTGAACTATTTTTTTGATATTTTGTTTCACACCAACATTTCTAATATAAAAAAGTCCTATTTGGTACGAATTGACTAAATAAAAATTAAAATTTTTTTGAATCTAAGAAAAGAAATATGAAAAAATATTTCTCCACGATGGGACTGGTCTCAAAAATCATTTAATTGGTCAAGGTTTTTTTTTGTGAATTTGTTGAAATAAATCAAAAGTGTCCAACATCTTGAATTTAATGACTTTTTGCTTAACCATTGAAAAAAAATATAGGAGACGATTTTTAATAATTATTTCATATTTTTCTCCAAAAGTCTGGTAAAAACCTACATTTCAAAAAAAAAAGTTCATTTTGATCCAAATTGACTGGAAAAATAAAATGAATTTTTTTTTCAAAATAAGAAAAAAAATATAAGGAAAAATCTACCCACGATGAGACTGGTCTTAAAAATTATATAAATTGTCAAAGTTTTTTTGTGAATTTTTTGAAAAAAATAAAAATGGGCAATCATCCTAAAACCAATGTTTTTTTTGCTTTAAAATGCTTTAAATTGAGAAAAAATATGGAATACAAATATTAATTATTCTTTCGTATTTGTTTTTTCTAACAGTACGGTGAAAAACCAACTTTTCTAAAAAAAAAGAAGTTCGATTTGGTCAATTTTTGAGAGAGTTACAATCATTTAAAGAAAAAACTTTTTTATGACCCATTCTTTCAATGGGTCATAAAACATATAAAATTTTCAGCCAAATCAAAGAATAGAAGAATCAGACCCAGGTCGAATCGGTATGGAATGCCCCATACATATATATATAGACTCAAGCCCATACCTGGCCATAAAAATAACAATTAAATCCCACTCCTCAAAAATCCACCTCAACCCAAATTTACAAACAGACGCAAAGTTGCGGATCATTTGTAAGCTGTAACATAAAATTTCTTCATAGAAAATTTGTATTATTAAACGCGCGCGTGTGTGTGTGTGTGAGTATATATATATATATATGAAAGAATAAAAGAAGCACGCGCAATAAAGCTGCTGATAAATGGATGTAATGCCAAGAAGGAGCACGGAAGGGCTAGGCTAAATTCGACCGTGAATTCGCGGAGAAAAATCTGGCCGCCATTGCGCATCCTTACAAAGATGTGTATATAGATGGGCCAACAGACGCACACGCGCAGACACACACACACACACACACACACACACACACACGCAGCACACGATCTTAAGAAGCACGCGTGCGTTCGCCAGCAAGTTCAACGAACTTGTGAGTCACTGTGTCACTCGCGTTCTCTCAGCAGTCCTCCCATTTTCCCTCCCTACCTCGCGTCTCCCGCCACACCGAGGCTCCCGCCAATCAACGGGCTGTGAGCAGCACGGTGGTCCGCAGCGCCAAGCGACCCTGGAATCGCATGCGATAGTCGCGCCTGCTCGCAATTTACGCAGCATCGCTTCTATACACTTGCATATATACGCCTGCGTGTGCGTCTATGTATATATATATATTTATCACGATAAATTATTTCCTTTTATATTCCTTTTCGAAGTTTCCTCATGAGCTCGAGCGTACGTTTCGATTAACAACCAGCCGCCGATAGCCAGTCATATCATCTTACGAGAAACCCAAATAGCACTCGCGTACATTTTATACTCGTCACTCATCGCATTATTTCATTGAATTTCTTCTTCAGGTAAGCAAAACGCATTTCTTTTTTTTTCGTTTTAATAGATACCACTTACGCACTCAAGTGCAAACTAAAGTATGACCTTGATTCTGAGTTATAAGCCACGTTTAAGCCGTGATAATTCGCGTTAAGAATTCGAAGATAAGCTACAAAAATGATGGTTTCATGGATTAAATTCAGATTTGGATTTGAGACTGTTTCATATCCCGCCAATCAATCTTCACTTGATTTTTGCTCTCAAGTTGTTTGACCTTGAGTTCGATTAATTCGTACTGAAAAGTGTAACAGACCCAAAGTCGAACACGACTCTATAGTTTTAGTCGAAAGGAAGGTTTGAGCTAGAAATTGAATGTATGTGACGACGGTACCAAAATAAACCCTCCTCTCGTGGATCTACTGAGGGGCACCAGGGTTTGAATACAACACCAAGAAACGATTCAAGTTTGACTCTTTAAATCGAGGCCCGAATTTAAATTGAAGTTCTTCCGTGAATTCGATCTAATATCTTTCAGAATTCAGGCCTCATTTATTTTTTGTTCCAAAATTTGAAAAGTAATGTCGACTTGAATCTACTATATAATTGAGGATTATAATCGAGCTTAAATCTAATTTCATTGAAAGTAAAAAAGAAGGGTCGAAATCGAACTCGAACTTGAATACAAAATCGAGAATGGAATCAAGTTCCAGTCAAACGATTTGAAATTAATTTCAATTATTACAATTATTACATATGAAATGAGGCAAGTTTTACGTTGAGGCGAAATATGTCAAGTTACGACTGGGAACAAACCTCGATCCGAGCATATTTATCTATAATTTATCGAGCAGGTATAAATCTCAGATTGTACTTGAGTGCGTTATAAAAACCTATCATTTGATTATTCAGTTCAAATCCACGAACGCTTTTTATTTTCTTCGATGGGTAGGTATCCACATATATTTGAGGAGTCTCTCGAAACAGATGCATCAATATCAAAGAGAAAGAGGCGCACTCGAGCGTAACTTGATATTACATAAAACGTGGTTCGTCAGATCGGGAAGCAATGGCAGGTGTACAAGAATCATTCGACGGTACAAAACACACTCCGTTCCTGTTACTTCTCGCAACGCAAAACTACAAACATTTTGACACGAATTTAATGACTTTTCCTCCGTAAAGTGTATAGCGCGGCGAGTTCTTTGTTTCCTGGTAGGATCTTATTATTCGATCGAACAACTCTATGGGATACGTGAATACCGCGTGTGTGTGTGTTAAGGTGAGAAAATCACCCAAAAATCAAATATTTCCATGAGTTAATTAACGTTGATCATAAAAACAAAAAAAAAACAAAAACCCGGAGCTAATGGAACCGGTTTATCGTGCTATAATAACAACAACAACAACAACAACAACAACAACAACAACAACAACAACAATAATAATAAACATCGCAATAAATCGTTCATTATGTTATGATTGATAAAAAATGAGATATAATGTTTTTAATGTATTAAATATTGCTATATGTAGTAACAATAGACAGTTTAAATGAATAAATAACGAATAATAAATGATTGTTTGGGTTAAAGGGGTAGATTGGTCTGAGACTCACCGTCCGGTGTGCTGACGGTGCCTGCCTTGTTGATTTTCGAATTCCATCTCGCCGGTGTTGTCGGAGCTGGGCTGAGATCGGGTGTAGGTGGATGAGCAAGGGGTACAATACTCTGTCCGAATTGCGCAACGTTGGGCTTATGATCGCCCGTTATACCGTAATTAGAAGCTTCGAAACCTCGGCCGCCCGTGTAAACCTCTCCCGACAATCTCTCCGCCAATTTTTCTGCCCTTTCACGATCCGTCAAACCCGCTGGTTCTTGCTTTATTCGCAGATCTGAAGATACACCATAATAACCATCGATCTTTTACTTATTAAATTTATTCACATTGAGACGAAAAATTGAAAAATTGAAATATTGTCTAGTTCGCAATTTGGTTATTTCGAAATATTTAAATTTGTCGTTCGCTTGAATTTAATCGATACGTGATCATCCTAATCACACCGAATAATACTGTTGCAATTTTAGTTATATATCTTTCATCAAACGTGCGTGCTAATTTATTTTGAAATCCCGAACTACCCAAAGCTATGAAAAAATACAAAAGTTTTTCTTTGCCATCGAGCATCGATGCCAAGAAAGATTTTCTTGCCATCGAGGAGCTCAACAAAATGTTTGATAAAAAAGTGAATAATTAAACATCCACGAGACAAAAACTGAGACTCATGAAAATTTAGCAAATTGTCAAAAGCATCATTTTAGTTTTGTCGTGGTGAAAATAAATGTCGATGCCAAACCGTTGAATACATTTTGAATTAGTCAGAAAAGCACATTTAGAAAAGAAAAATATCTGCGATCCTCCGGGGGTATCATGAGGATGCCAAAAATAAATCCTTTACGATTTTGGTCGCATTGGACTGAAAATTGGCCCACAATTTGAACATTCATTGACATTTGCGAGCTACGATATATTGCTCAAAATAAACGCGAGTGCTTGAATGTTTATCAAGCAACACTTTTTTTCACGCATACGTAAATTCTCAGAGTTTTTCCAAATTTTTAGAACAATATTCATTACTGCAAATAAAAGTTACGAAACTTCAATACTTAATTTTTGGAATGTTGTATTCAAAAAAAAAAAAATAAAGTATTGCCAACTACGCGATGAGGTTGCACGATTCTCGTTGCACGAATAGTCATATTACGTTTATTTAATCACCTGGTGGTTGATCCATTGAAAGTCATGTCGTTGAGATAACTACGCCACGATTTTGCCGCTAAATTTTTATTTATTCGAGTTGAGTGTATTTTATGTGAAGCAACCGTAATATATGGTTACATTGAAGGAAAAAAAAAACAAAACTTGAGACACAGAATCGATTGAAATTGAAATAATCACACGGAGGTTGAGTTGTATACGGTTTGCCCATAACTTGATAAAGTAACAACGTCGAATAAACTTCTCTACGTGAATTGAATTGAATGACACTACAGATCAACGGAATATAATTTATGATAAAGCTAATTACCTAGTAATAATGCGAATGAAATCTTTTGTTACTATTCAAACAAATAAACCTTTTGATAGAGCTACTTAACCTCCAGGCGGCCGGCATTTATGAATGTGTCCAAGTCATACTTTGAAAATTTTTTCCGTAGAAAAATTTTCAAATGGACTAGTAATATGGCTCGACCTTGAGGCGATGCCGATCGGCATCATCCCGGCCCCTAGAGGTTAAAGTTCGTTCCGCAAACAATAAGTTTTATTTAATACGAATTATATATGGGACAATCCATGCCAAACCATTTTCCATTTTCTAGTAACTACTGAAAGGAGTTTTTAGGAATATTTTTAGATTTTTATCTCAACCCGTATAAAAATAATGAATTTTTCAAAATTTCGCACGAAATTTTTTTAAATACTCATAACTTTTTCAGCAACAGAGATATCAAAATAAAATAGAAGGTAATTTTTTTCGTCTTAATTTGTAGTTTCTTAAAAAAAATACAAAAAAAATATCAAAAGAAAATTTCATAGGTTTTTTTTTAGTTTTAATCCAAAAATATTTTTTTTTCGAAACTTGGACCGTTTTGATTTTTTTGAAAAAAATTCACCTTTTTTGTAGACATATTTTTACATATCTCAAAAAATTCGCAGCTTGTGATATCCATCCCTTCTATTTTTTTCTCATTTTTTACCACAGGTAAACCAATAATTATTAATTGCCAATCCTGAATTATATTTTTTATTGTTTTTTTTCCACTCATAATTCCATTCCTCAAGAAATTATGGATGAAAAAAAAATTAATAAATAAATATTGGAACTAATTTCCATGTTTTTCTCAATTTTCAACCAAATATTTACTTTCACATTTTGGGCCATTTTGATTTTTCTGAAAAAAATTCACCATCTTTCACGTCACATTTTTACACGTCCCACAAAATCCGCAACGTGTGATATTAATGAATAGGGATTAATAATTGATAATCATTGGTTTACACATGGCAGATTTTTTGGGACATGTAAAAATGTTTCGTGAAAGATGGTGAATTTTTCCAGAAATATCAAAATGGCCCAAGTTGTAAAAAAAAATGTTCGGTTGAAAACTGAAAAAAAAAAAAACATGGAAATCAGTTCCAATATTTATTTATTAACTTTTTTCATTCACAATTTATTGAGGAATGGAATTATGAGTGGAAAAAAAAAACAATAAAAAAATATAATCCAGGATTGACAATTCTTTATTATTGGTTTACACGTGGTAAAAAATGAGAAAAAATAGAAGGTATGGATATCAGAAGCTGTAAATTTTTCGAGACATGTGGAAATACATCTCGAAAAATGGTAAATTTTTTCAAAGAAATCAAAACGGTCCGAATTTTGAAAAAAAAAAAAAAAATATTTTTGGATTAAAACTAAAAAAAAACATATGAAATTGACTTTTGATAATTTTTTTGTATTTTTTTTATGAAACTACCATTCAAGGCGAAAAAAATACCTTCTATTTTATTTTGATATCTTTGACGTTGAGAAAAGTTATGAGCATTTAAAAAAATTTCTTGCGAAATTTTGAAAAATTCATTACTTTTAAACGGGTTGAGATAAAAATCTAAAAAAAAATCCTAAAAACTCCTTTCAGTAGTTACTTGAAAATGAAAAAATTTCGACAAAATCAAAAATGGTCGGGGTCATAGACTGACCGATTTGGCATGGAATGCACAACATATTGTAACCGGACAGCCTTATTCCCTGGCTGGATTTCAGCAAGGTCCGTGGATTGGTAGCATTGCATTAATAAGGTCATCTCATACCTTTCTTCCATACGCGGACCAGAAATGGCGGAAATTCTCATGCCAGTATACCTATAGTTCACTGACGGTTATCAATACAAACACACACCGATACCAACACAAACGCACTCCGATACACCGATATGATTAATACACTTCTCCGTGGACCAAAAATGGCCGCCTTTGAGAAGAAGTGCAATGCTAACAATCTACGGACCTTGGATTTCAGATGTGGCAGAAATCCGCTAGAGGGCCACGAGTGGAGCGCTCTCGCGCAAGCGTCGCACCGCCCGCGTGCCCATAAGGCTCCGACATTGAATCATTAAATAACGATGACTCGAACCGATGGTCGTTAAAAAAAGCTGAACCCTTGTTTTACGAGGTAAAAAGGTCTAACGCCTTATCGTACAATTAAAGTACACTGATATAAAAAGATTTTGCCACCGAATTGTGTCAGGATATACGCTCTTACAAGAGAGAAGAGGACCTAAAAAATCGATCAGTCGTATTTACTATTGAAAGTCGCAAAATATCAAATTAAATATATATATAAAAGTTTCAAATATTTCTTACGGTCATTTCAAAATTATAATTGTTCGCTGTAATCATTGTACGGTTTGATTACACAATGCAATTCATTTAATCCAAACATGATTGATTCAATAGACTGAAATTCAATTTCAGTCAATTGATTTTCCCGAGCGATGCGATGATACTATTTCAAATATTTATTGAATTTTATTCAAAAAATGTTTTGGTTCTATTGAATATTTGAAGTTTTACCTCAAATTGCGGGCGTAGTTGGCTCAACAAAATACCTTCAACTATGCGCGGAGGTTGCACCAACTACCCCATTGGTTTCGCCGTATCCAACCTCAGGGCGTAGTTGAGTCAACTACGCCTCCGTTCTCAACACTATGCCTTTTTTTCGGTGTAGTTAAAAGTAAAAAAAAATATGAATCAATTTGCAGAGCTAAGTTGAAAAACATAGAAATTTTTCAATTTTTAAATCAAATTCAAACAGAACGTGAAATTATCGATAAAACTATGATTTTTTCCACTCTGTTTTTCTCGGTTAAATTCTCGTTATTTATTTTCAGGTGGACATTTTTCCCCTATAACCCATTGTTTTCAGCTAATTATATTTTCTCTGAGGATCGAAAAACAAAATAAAACAATACAAAAACACATAAAAGAAATATGTTTCTTACCTTCCGCAACGCTCTCCTTGTGCTCGCCGTTTCCCCTCTCCTCGGACCTATCACGTTCGAGTTCACGTTCGAGTTCCGTGGGTGTGTGAGGGGCTGTGTGAGGATGAGTCGGATTTTCCGATGGATGAGTGAACGGCTGATAAAGATGATTATCCAATAGCAGGGGATGTGGCGCGGATGCTGGTCGAAAAGCCGCACCGTCTCTGAGTACACTGACTCTGCCCAGTGCATCCATTTCACTGGGCGACCTATCGACGTCGATATCAATCATTTTTTTCCTTTTTCATTACAGCTAAAATGTCAATTGCTATGAAAAAAAATTGTATCCGGGGACAGAGAAAAAAAAATTACCTCATTAACCTCGTTCTCTTTTGAGGACTCTCATAATAGTGAGCGGAACTGTAGATATTTGGTACCGCGTAAGGTGGCGCGGGGGTTGGTTCTCTCTTCATAACTCTCTCGGCAACTTCGGCCTCGAGAACCTCGGCATTTCCGGTTCCCGAGTCCATCGACGAATTATTGTTCTCGGCTGCGTGTCTGTGAGCCACCGCGAGCTTTTCATGCTCTATCGACAGACCTTTAACCTGTTGTTGTTCTGTTGTAGTTTTTTGTTTCCTTTTCCAATATTAATTAAAATAAAATGGAAAGAAAGGGCTGGAGATACAACGATGCATTGACTAATGTAAAACCCTCCACTGTGTATGACGCATATATGCGCAAAAATAAAATGTGCCCTCACTGTGTTTGACGCATATATGCGTTATGATGAAAAAAGCGATGAAAAACGAGTGCTAATATCGAGGTTTTAATAAAATTCAGTTTCCCTAGGTTTTTCGGGTCGCTGAAAACAAATTTCGTATCAAAATTATAGAAAAAAAATGGCGGATCTATCCCATCCCTGGGGATATCGCTCCCAAAAATTTTAAAAATAGTCCGACTGCAATGGAACTTGTGTTCCCGGGGTTTTTGGGGTCACTGAATCCAAATTTCGTATCGAAATTATGAAATCAACGATGGTAGCTCCAAAATGACTCCCAAAATTTAAAACAATTGTTTGATTAGAATGACAATTCATTTCTCTAGGTTTTTTTGGATTGCTGAAACCAAATTTTGTAATGAAATTATGAATTTGAAGCTAGTGGCTTCGAAATCGTTGCTAATAATATTAAAAATTGTCCGAATAAGATTATAGGTCAGCTTTAGCTAGTGAACTTATAAAAAAATATAATTCACGACCCTGGACTGTACCACGAGGAGGATGTCAGATAAAACACTGCATGTTTTGAAATTTCTTTTCGTTTTTTTTATCTTTTTATTATATCTCATTTAAAATTTTTTTATCTTTCATTGTCTACTTTTGTTTGAAATGCTCATTTCAAATGAACATTTTTATAAAGGTTTGAAGCTTTCGGATGGATGCCGTGTAATGTTTCAGCGAATTGCCGACGTTTAGGAGCTCCTAGCCCTGACGATGCAAACTGCAACGTTTGCGAAACGTCGGCAATACGCTGAAACATTACACGGCATCCATACGGAAGCCTCAAACCTTTATAACAATAATGGCCGTGAAAGCCTCAAAACTAGAAGATAACATTTTGCATTTTTGGTCGAGGATATTGGATCCGCCATTTTGAATTCCCAAAATCTGACATCATTTTTGGATTCAACGACTCCAAAAACCACCGAGTGTCAGTTTTCATTTAAATAAAATAACAATACGTTGCTTTTGTCCGCCATATTGGATCCGCCATTTCGAATTTTCAAAATTTTATATCAAATTTAGATTTTCCGACCACAAAAGCATTTATACCAAAGTTTTGGTGTACTTTTGAAACAATTTTTTTTTCAACATATTTGTGGCACATAAAGTGTGTTATCGCCTCATAGGCAAGAGGTTAAACTGGAAATCTCATTCCTAAAAACCTACACTTAGAAATTGATAGGCAATATTTTCCAGTAGAACAACATCGTGATACGAGAAAATTGTGAAACATCGATAAACAGACTCTCTGTTATAACAATCAATTGTTTGTTTGATATTTTGTAAAACAATATAATATTAATCCATTATAATTTCAACGGGCGATAAAAAAAAAGCAAAACATCAAGACCATAGTAGACAGTTTTGTAGAAATCGAATTGCTAACGTTGCGTAAAATTGCGGCGAGATATATTAAAACTAACGAAAGATGATTATACTTAGCATGATGAAAAAAAAGAGTACTCTTTGGAGGAAATGTAACTGAAAGTTGAGAATCTACTGGAATATTAATAAAAATAAAGTTCAACTCTGTTTCACTCAATTTTTCCAAAGGGCATAGCCGAATAAGCACACTAAAATTGTCCCCCGGCGAGTTTCCAAATGACACTTGGCCTATTGTATCTTCATGAAAAAAAAAAAATTCTGCAAATTTCAGATCCTAACCCAATTATATTTTGAGCGATAAAAAAAACATGATTCCTAGTATTTATTTTTGTTTCTTGCACGAATATTAATTTAATTTAATTATTAATATAATTAATAATATTTAATTAATTTAATTTGCACGAATATTAATTAATAAGCTATGGTCGATTTTATCCTAATTACATGTCAACAGAAGATACAACATGAAAATCTATCCATTAATCTCGAAGTAAAACTCGAATAAAAAAAAGAAAATTGAAAACGGCTGTTTGAGGATGTTTTTGAACCTTATAGCTTGCGTGTTACGCCGCATTTTCTAAATCCTGTCTTTTTTCACCAAAAACTGAATAACTATGTGAAGAGAAATCGAATGGGACTTTTTAAAAAACAACATTGAAGTTCGAGCTCTCCTATTTGAGATTTCCATTGGAAAAACTGATTTTAAAATGTCTGCTGGATTCGCAGCCCGACTGTAGACGTCGAAAAACAGCTAAAAAAAGCAGCCATGTTTAAAATGACGTACTGGGTGCAAAAAAAAATCGTAGAAAACTCTTTAGAAAAGCCAAATGAAGCTGAATATGCTCCCTTTTTCGGAACGCCGGTAATTAAATTCGTTCATTTTATAGCGAACCGCAACTCTTTTTTGGTACAACTTCGTTGCTTTGCCGCTTATTTAGCACTGGAAAGAGTCCGTGGTCTTGGTCAGACAGTTGCAAACATTATGCACTGTCTAATTAAATCGATTTATTGTTTTTTATGTAAATGAGCGCGAGCGTTTTCGAACTACGCCCCAGCCATGCGTAAGGGATAGCCGCGATGTCCAGCAAGCACAGCGCTTGACCTGAGCACAAGGCGCATAGAGTTTACGCGCTTCACACGCCCCACTTAAGGATTTCGGATATTTCCCCTCATTATCAATCAATACGGGAAGATTGAACGATAAAAACGATCGATCATTCAGGGGCTCGCTTATCAACTGCGATTAGAGACGGTTGAACGTGGAGACTTGGGATTGGGTCCCACCCGTTTCATCAGGTCACTGAGCGACTCATACCTTTGCGTTAATTTTATCGAGAGAGCATCTTATCTTTGTTAATATTCGGAAGAGGTCAGGAGGTATGATGTAGCGCGGTTCAAGACGCCGAAAGTAATTATTGATTGTAAATCGGAAGAGGCCATTGTGCGCAAGTTAAGCGTGATCCTAGACACCGTATACGTTCATCGGTCATATTATTGTATAAAAGCGCGATTTCATATTTATGAAATTAGCAATAAATGATTATTAGTAAAGTGAGTACGCGCATTATAAGAAAGTATTTTTCGAGTCCGACAACCCCAACCAAAACCACGTGGCCGAAATCCTCCAGCCCGAGCATAGAGCGTTAGAGAAATAGGAAAAGTAGCATTACGCAACAACAAGGTAAGTTTGGAAGCTTTATTTTTTCATTTATTAATTATGGAATATATTGTCAATGAGTCTGCATGCTTGAGTCCTGGTGTGATCTCTGGGTATGTGAAATGTGCAAACGCCAAGGCGTTCTAAGTTGCGTGATAAACTATGCAACGAGTTTTCTCTTAGCGCAAACCCTGGCATTAGCGAGCGAATTTGTTGAAATTTGAATGTTTTAAAACCAAAGTAATGAGCCTGATGCTCGTGCTCAAGTAGAAAAAGTGCATAAAAAGAATTCACGATTTTTTCTGAGCTAGCCAGGCGCGTTAAAAGGAATTTCGCTTCAATGTACACTGCCGGCGAAATAGCATTCAAAATGGCTCCAAACCATACTCGGACTTCTGTCCGGGGATATTTCACCGGCAGTGAATATAATTGTTTTTTTAAGCGCATCGCTCTAAATTCTTAGAAAATTATTATGATTTTATTTGCTTAAAAAATAAGTATTCTTCGACATTATTGCCCAAAATAAGGGTTTTCTTTTTTATTTATTATTGTTCCTGCGTATATCCTCGCTGGTTTTTACGAGTCCATCCCATCATTTTCACCCCACTTCACTCATGTCCATGTTCCTGAGAGACCTCTCCAAGAGTGTTCCCCACAGCCACTCTTTCCTAATGCACTACGTTACTGTATCGCATTTACACGAGGGCCACGGGAAACTGTACCCGGCTATATTTTTATTGAGTTTCAATTGATTAGCGCCATCAGCAACACAGAAAAACTACTTCTCGCTCGGCGTTTGATGCGCGAGCCGGTGCATGGTTAAGCGGTCACCCAATCAAGTATTGATCTCGCCCGAGACTGCTTAACTTTGGTGATCGCCGGAGCCACACACCGACCGGGTACCCATCGCCGTCGGTCATATAAGGGTTTTTTTTTTGAGAATGTTGCACCAGCTCGGGAAAATTGAAAAAAAATTGACAATGAAGCGACATATATGAAGAGTTTTTTGAGGAAATTTAGTAATTGTACTTCGAGAAATAAATACTAAACAGCCGTTTTGAATTTTCTTTTTTTTTTAATCCAAAGTTGCGGTAGCGTCTCGAGACGAGTACATTTAAAAGAGAGTTTTCTCCAAGACTATATACCCGAAGCACCGCGTTTCCAGCTATTTTCGAAAACTTTCGAAAATTGTTCCCGTAATATTTAACAAGACGCTGCCGCGTCTCTAGTCTAGAAATTACAGCACTTTGGAGGATGTTGCGGATTCACGTTTTTTTTTTTTTTTCTTTCGGCCATGACTAATTAGAACTTTGTAGCTTAACGCGTATTGAAAATATTAATATTTTATTTTTTCGTTGCATCAAAATTGTTGCAAAGAATTGTGGCTTTTTTCTCACACATTTTTGATGCTCATATGTTTTTTTCGCAGCCGCTGTCTAGTGACACTAGTAATACTGGTAAAAATTCTAGTGACATTTGAGACTGCCAGTCCTAAATGTAACAGCTGAGACCCATAATATTTCTGAATAATTTTAACTTTTCGTTTATAGAGTGACCATAGTGAGGTTATAAAGATCGTGGATGTGACAGCCGACCAATGTTTTTTTTTCGAATCTTATAGAACGGTTATAAAGATCGTGGATGTGATATCTGGACTGACCAATATTTTTTTCGAATCAGATTTTGACTTTTGGTTTTGTAGAGTGGTTATAAAGATCGTGGAAGTGACAGCTGATCAATATTTTTTTCGAATCAGTTTTGACTTTTCGTTAGAGGAACAGACGTGACTTTTGGATAATAGATTATAGCGATAGTGAGATAATTAAGTGTCGTTTGAATTAATGATGACTAGCCTTATCACATCAGTTCTGATATTTAGTTACAGTGATAGTGCGTGAGTAAAATATCATTTCATTTGAATATACTTTTTTACCGACCGAACGGTTTACGGGATTTTCGGAAGGTAAAAATCCCGTAACCCGTTGTCCTACTACACTAAAAAAAAATTAAAGTATTGCCAACTACGCGATGAGGTTGGACGAATTTCGTTGCGCCAATAGTCATATTACGTTTAGTTAATTACCCGGTGGTTGATCCATAGAAAGTCATGTCGTTGAGACAACTACACCACGATTTTATCGCTAAATTTTAATTTATTTGAGTTGAGTGTATTTCATGTGATACAACCGCAATAAATGGTTACATTGAAAAAAAAATAAAACTTGAAACACAGAATCGATTGAATTTGAAATAATCACACGGAGGTTGAGTTTTATACGGTTTGTCCGTGACTCGATAAAATAATAGCATCGAATAAACTTCTCTGCAAGAATTGAATTCAATGACACCATAGATCAACGGAATATAATTTGTGATTAAGCTAATTACCTATTAGTAATTTGGATAAAATCTGTTGTTATTATTCAAACAAATAAATCTCTTGCTAAAGCTACTAAAATTTTGTTGCGCAAACAATAAGTTTTGTTTAACACGAATTATATGTATTGTAGCCGGACAGCCTTATTCCCTGGCTAGATTTCTGGTGTGGCAGAAATCCGCTAGAGGACCACGGGCGGAGCGCTCTCGCGTAAGCGTCGCACCACCCGTGTGCCCATAAGGCTTCGACATTGAATCGTTAAATATCGATCACTCCGACCGACGGTCGTCGAAAAAACTCGAATCCTTGTTTTACGAGGTAAAAAGGTCTAAGGCCTTTTATCGTACAATTAAAGTACGCTGATATAGAAAATTTTTGCCACCTAATTATGCCAGGATAGGCGCTCTTACTAGAGTAAAAAATGGATCAAACGTATTTACTATTAAAAGTCGCAAAATACAAAATCAAAAATATCAAATAAAAAATATTCCAAAAAATATGTATATAAAAAAAAAATTCAAATATTTCTTACAGTCATTTCAAAATCATAATTGTTCGGTACAATCAATATACGTTTTAATTACACAATGCAATTCATTTAATCCAAACGTGATTGATACAATTGACTGAAATACTTTTCCGCATTTACCGAGCAATGCGATGATACTATTTCAAATATTTATTGAATTTTATTCAAAAAATGTTTTGGTTCTATTGAATATTTAAAATTTTACTTAAAATTGCGGGCATAGTTGGCTCAACAAAATACCTTTAACCACGCACGGAGGTTGCGTCAACTACGCCATTGGCTTCGCCGTATCCAACCTCAGGGCGTAGTTGAGCCAACTACGCCTCCGTTCTTAACACTATGCCTTTTTTTCAGTGTATGGACTATATTTCTAATATTTAGAAGAAAAATTGGAAACGTGAAAATAGCTCTAATATCTCCCGCACTGATGGCAGCGCAGTTGGTGTGTCTTTAAGGAAGTTCACGCGAATCTAATGATAATCGAAAATTCCAACTTTGAGGGTCGAAATTTGGAAATATTATAGAAAAATATACCGTACATCAAGCACCGGAATTATTTTTGGATCCACCGTCTAGTTGTTAAGAAAACAATTTATGAACATCACATAAGAGCCTATGTATAAGGATTCAAAAAATGTGATTTTCATAAATTGTTTTCTTCACAACTAGAGGGTGGATCCAAAAATAATTCCTGTGATAGATGTACGGTATATTTTTATATAATATTTCCAAATTTCAACCCTCCAAGTTGAAATTTTCGATTATCATTAGATTCGCATGAACTTCCTTAAGTAAGAATATTTTTTATTGGAAAAAAAAATTTGCTCAAAGTAGCTCGGTCATTTTTCATTGCCAAATGTACACAATGATTAATAAATGGGGTATTCCATGTCAAGTGGGCCACCCTGAAAATTTTTATTCTTTGATTTCGCTCAAATTTTTTTCTATTATTGTATCCATTGAAAGAACCTTTCTTCATTTTTTTCAAATTTTTTTGTCCATCCATTCACGAGATATGATTTTTTTTTTCGAAATTCGATGATTTTTTTTCAAATGCTTGTAACTTTGCGAAAAATGGACCAAATTGAGGTTCTTTTTTTTTGAAATCTTGGTTTTTTATTGCACTTTCCGAAAGTGAAAATGAAAAAATGCATGATGTCCATCTTTTTGTCTGTTCTTTAGCTTGAAGCAAAAAAACGTTGATTTCAGAAGGTTCGACATTTTTAATTTTTTTTCAAAAAATTCTCTAAGAAACTTTGACCGATTCAACTATTTTTGAGACTAGTTTCATCGTGGCAAATTTATTCCTTCAATTTTTTTCTTAATTTTATAAATTTTTTTAAAATGAAATATTTGTTTGCTGGCACAGTAAGCCATTCAGAAATGTAATTTCGTTACATCCAATAATTTTCCATCGTAATTGACCTTGATGTCGGGTATGTATATGAAATATCTTTCGTTTATTCTTAATACATTTACCATAGAATAGGATACACAATAGCGGATTTATTTTCATGTTTTTGTAGTGCACATTCGAAAAGTCATTCAACCTCAGAAGCTTTTGTTTTTCTCGCCCACAAACCACAAGAAAAATTGGCATGACCCGAAAATCAGTGACCCCGAAAGCCTCTGAGTACCAACTTGGGCATGAAAATTTCAAGGACGTTCCGAGATAATGATTTTTTATCAATAAAATGGTTATTTTTCGACGTTCGTTCATTTGTGTAAACAAAATCACCAGTTATTGCAAATTATTTCACATCAATTTTTATTCGTAAATATGCAATTGATACCAAAATATGGAAAAAAGTTTGAAAACCGAAAGAAAACTACGGCAACTACTCGGAAAATTGTTTTGGAAAAAGTGGGATTCCATAATCCCACCGTGCTTGAAAGGGTTAATCATAATTACATCAGAACCCTATTTCCGCAAAAACACACACAACATTGTGTACATACTGGTTTGCCATCACGCTAATTTTTCTTGTGGTTTGTGGGCGAGAAAAACAAAAGCTTCTGAGGTTGAATAACTTTTCGAATGTACACTACAAAAACATGAAAATAAATCCGCTATTGTGTATCCTATTCTATGGTAAATGTATTAAGAATAAACGAAAGATATTTCATATACATACCCGACATCAAGGTCAATTACGATGGAAAATTATTGGATGTAACGAAATTACGTTTCTGAATGGCTTACTGTGCCAGCAAACAAATATTTCATTAAAAAAAACTTTATAAAATTAAGAAAAAAATTGAAGGAAAAAATTTGCCACGATGAAACTAGTCTCAAAAATAGTTTAATCGGTCAAAGTTTCTTAAAGAATTTTTTGAAAAAAATTAAAAATGTCGAACCTTCTGAAATCAACGTTTTTTTGCTTCAAGCTAAAGAACAGACAAAAAGATGGACATCATGCATTTTTTCATTTTCACTTTCGGAAAGTGCAATAAAAAACCAAGATTTCAAAAAAAAAGAACCTCAATTTGGTCCATTTTTCGCAAAGTTACAAGCATTTGAAAAAAAATCATCGAATTTCGAAAAAAAAATCATATCTCGTGAATGGATGGACAAAAAAATTTGAAAAAAATGAAGAAAGGTTCTTTCAATGGATACAATAATAGAAAAAAATTTGAGCGAAATCAAAAAATAAAAATTTTCAGGGTGGCCCACTTGACATGGAATGCCCCAAATATTATGCATAATTAATAAACATTATTGTAACCTCGGTAAGTACTTTGCTCGAAAACTTTATTTCCATCCAAATTTTTTTAACCGACAACTTTGTTAGCATAAACTTGTTTGTTTCGCAAATTCAGAAAGAGAATAGGTACATAAATAAATATTCCAATAAAATCAAAATACACAAGAAGTTTTGAAATGAAAATACAATCAGAATGAAACAAACCTAAAACGAAATCAATTGATGTAAAATAATTTTGAGCTAAAAGATATTTAATTTGAAAATAAGAATCACCATTTTTTTTTTACAATTACTTATGACACAAAATTGGTGATGAAAAAACTGTTATCAAAAACTCGCGTAGTACTTTGGCCGAAATTTTTTTTTCCAATCAAACTTTTGCTCTTGAAATTTTGTGCGCATAGTCTCTTTATTTCGAAATATCGTTTCGTTTCGATTTTTTTTATACAAAAACTTTCCATGCATTTTGATGCTATTGGAGTGTTTTTTTTGGGTATAATTTTATATGAAATATTTGTCGATCTGAATTTTTTTTCCAGATATTTTTTTTCTTCAATTTGACGTTTTACTCTATATATTTTCTTTCGCTTGAAAAATGTTGTTTTATGTAAATCTTTTATTTAATTTGAAAGCTCTTAGCCCATTTTATTTCTGTTGAAATGTTTATTTTATAAGTATTAAAGGTTAATTGCGAGGTTTGAAATTATTTAAACACTTACAAGGAAGGTTACCTTACTGTACCCTGACAACCTGGGTCGAAAAAATTACGTTTTGTAGTTCACATCAAAGTATAAACCCTCACAAAAAATGAGCTGCCCACTTGCATATTTAAGGGGTGAAATTAATTCCTCAAAATCGGTGGTTTTTTCGTTTTTCGCTCATATGTTCAAAACGAAAATAGATACGGCAAAAGTTTAAATAGCAAAGTTATTCATTTTTCAGTGCTCTGCAATAATATGTAGTCGAAAATAATACAGAAAATTTTTATTTATTTTATTTTCATAAAAAACTTGTTTTTTATACATTTTTCTCTATTTTTTCATAATAAACGTAATAACGTTTATTATGAAAAAATAGAGAAAAAATAGAGTTTCGACTCAAAATTCGATGATATCAATCTATATTGATTTTTTCCCTCTCAAGAGCTCATTAAACCGGAGAGTTATTTTTTTCAAACCCAAAAAATTTTATAGATTTGAACTGATGCCATGTTCTTATCATTATCGAACTATGAAGGGGACTTGTTAAAATAAAATGGATGCACAAAACTGAACTAGAAGTAAATGATTTATGAGTATTTTAAGACAAGGGTAGAACAGCATACCCGGATATACTAAACCTATATATGTATGTAAACATTTTCCATTTGACAAATTTATGAATCTTGTTTAATTTTCAGGTAAAATAAGAACTTTTTCGATGATCAGATGAAGAAAAATGTATAAAAAACAAATTTTTTATGAAAATGAAATAAATAAAAAATTTCTATATAATTTTCAACTACATATTATTGCAGAGTACTGAAAAATGAATAACTTTGCTATTTAAACTTTTGCCGTATCTATTTTGGTTTCGAAGATATCAGCGAAAAACGAAAAAACCACCGATTTTGAGGAATTAATTTCACCCTTTAAATATGCAAGTGGGCATTTTTTGTGAGGGTTTATACTTTGATGTGAACTACAAAACGTAATTTTTTCGACCCGGGTTGTGGGGGTACAGTAAGGTAACCTTCCTTGTTAGAGAAATACTTCACAATTCATTTTTAGATCCGATATAATCGCGGTACAGTACCTCAAAATTCGATGATGTATCTATTTTTAGCGAAAATTAGAAAAAAAATCACTTGAGCGACCTTTAATTTTTTATTATGGATCCAATTCTTGAGAGAATCATCTAGTCATCAAATATTACCATATTTTGCTGCAACACCGAAAAAAAAATTGATTTTTTTGCATTTCCCGAGTGCGTACACAATACAAATGTTTATTTAACAAGCTATGAATTCCGAGCGAAAAGTCAACAAATCCCCGCAAAAAAAAACAGCATAAATGCTGTAAAAAAAGTTGAGACGAGTACACTTATTCTTCCCAAAAAGTTATTCCAATAAAAAATCCTTCCCTAAGCACAAAACCCCCACAAAAAGTTATAGAAGCGATTTCCTCTCAAAAAAGCTAACCTTGCAAAATTTCTCTCATTCACATCAAATCTCACAAAAAAATATAAGAGAGCCTCACAAAAATTTACCGATCAAATCCATAATCTTGCAAAAGATGCCAATTCAAATCTGACCAAAAATTAAATCTAAACTTTACAAAAAGTCATTAAATAAATTGAAACTACAAAAAGCCTTAGTAATTAAAGACATTAATAGTCAGATACATAAAAACCTATGAATCTTCAATAAAAAATCTTTCAATTAATTGAACATATATTTGTTCTATAATACAGTTGTTCTACACAACAAGAACAAGAATAAAAAACTGGTATGAAGAAAAAATCCCGACACAAAAAAAAATTCAAAATGAAAAAAATTAGATTGAAAAAAAAAAAAATTCGGCCGAAGTACTTGGCGAGTTCGTAACCATAAGTGATATATTAGCAAAAAAAAAAACTCGCGAAGTACTTCGGCCGAATTTTTTTTTCAATCTTAATACTTTTCATTTGGAATTTTTTTTTGTATCGGGATTTCTTCTTTATACTATTTTTTTATTCTTGTTCTTGTTGTGTAGACCAACTGTATTGTAGAACAAACGTATTCTCAATTAATTGAAAGATTTTTTATTAGAGATTAATAGGTGTTAACGTATTTGACTATTAATGTTTTTAATTACTAAGAGAGAAATTTTGCAATGTTAGCTTTTTTTGGGAGGAAATCGGTTTTATAACTTTTTGTGGAGGTTTTATGCTTAGGGAGGGATTTTTTATCGAAACAACTTTTTGGGGAGGCGAGGAGGGGGGGGGGGGGAGGGGGATAAATGTACTTGTCTCAACTTTTTTTACAGGATCCAGTTTTACTTTGAGATTAATGAGTACATTTTTGTCTTGTCTTTTGTTGATAAATATTTAAGAAAAATTTGACCACAGCTTATAATTAATATTCATGAAAAGAAAAACTACAAATCACGTTTTTTCCCCACTCAAAAAATAATTGGGTTAGAGAGCTGTAATTTGCAACAGATTTTTTTCAGTCAAGATACGATAGACTAAGTGTCATTTGGAAACTCGCCGGGGGCAATTTTAGTGTGATTATTCGTCTATGCCCTTTTCGTTCGCAAAAAAGTGCAAGTTTTATAATTAACGAAATTATTCAATGTGGAAAGACAGATAGATTTCATTTTTACACGACGATTGTGGACAACAAAATTTTTTTTCATTAGAACATTATTTTATTGTGTAAGGTGATGAGAGATAAGAATATAAAACCTACTTGAAGACACTCCGCAGCCTTCAGGAAGGAGCTGAGTGACTCTTGTGACACGTGAACCTCGCCTCGGTACATGAATTCGAGGAGGGACGCCATGTTATGGGCACTCGTGCCATCCAATATGACGATAAGACCCGCTGGTGAGGGTGGCATACCCTCGAACAACTCCTGAAAGTGTTTGCTGCATGCCGCAAGTATGAGTCTGTGCGCTTTGAATGTGACGCCTGCAACAACAAACCCCACGAAAAAAGCGTCCTTACATTACGAAAATTACTACTATTTTTTGTTTGTTCACTAGCTTATTTTTTAAATAATTCATAGAAATTGAATTTGATTTTTCTTTTCATATTCAAAAATAACAATAATGCGTTTCTTTTCTTACAGATAACGATGTTAATATAAAAATACATGTATTTTTTTCTCCAGTGAAATTGAAATAATTAAATCTATCGCTCTGAATTTCTTTGATATTATTTGAATTTTACAATTTTTTTCGTATTTACTAAATCGCGGTGCGTCAAAATTTATGAAAACCTAGAAAAATTATAAGATAGCATTGAGTTATTGAATTTTAAAGTAGAATTGTCCAGAATCAGTAACGTAATCGTTATTTTATTGAATCGCAATTGTGAAAATATTTAGACTCATAAGGGGACATATACACCTAGAAGGGTTGAAAATAAATAGTTACAATTTTTTTCCCGAATGCTATTTAGAATAATTGGACACAGATGTTTCGTGTTTTATTCTTTTTTTTTTTTTTTTTAACCAAAACGGTACCCCAGGTACGCCGAAAATCGACTGAAAAAATGGAGTGGGATAATAAACTGCATACTAACATTTTTCGTGTATCACAGCGGATTGTTAAAAGTTCGATTTTGAACAGAATTGCGATCTTTTAAACATACAAATAACAATTTTTGAATCCATTTTTTTTTTTTTTCATTTTCTGCCAAAAACAAAAAACCAAGTGTCCTACAAAAACGGCCCAAATATGTAAAAAGTTGGAAAATGCGGAGAACAGCGCTTCCCCATATGAAGTTCGATGCTCCCAGAGCATATCACGAGAGTTGCGAAGAAAAATCTATCCGTGCAGGATATATTTTTCATGAATACAACAACAACAACAACAAAAGCAAAAAAAAGGGAAGGAAAGTTCCGTAATTTATCAAGGAACGCTCAATTTCTTTTTCTCACGGATCGTTTTCTTTTTTCTATTTCGTTCGGAACTTTTCTCTGTGTTGGTATTTGGCAACCGGAGGAAGTGGCCGAGCATCGAACCCCTTTTTTACGACGTTGAATATGTGTCTACGTCGGACCCGAGAGAGCGAACGAGGTAGCGAGTGAATTCATAGGGGCCAATATAAAGAACGAGAGAGAGAAGGAGAGGGGGGGGGGGGGAGAGAGAGAGAGAGAATCGAGAGGTTAGACCAACGGGCTCGAAAAGTAGATGCCCTTTCTCGCAGGCCGCTGGCTATGTAGGCCATCTTCCGCCTCGATCTCATAATTTATGCTCCACGAACGTCTACATAGAACAAAATCCCATATATACATAAGGGCGTACGTGTGCGTGCACACGCGCGCGCGCGCGCGTGTGTGTGTTCATACTCATACAATCGCACACAAGTTCGGGGTAGAAAAGTTTGGGTTTTGGCGAGGAGGGGGGGGGGGGGGGGGCGGCGGTGGCAGCAGCGGCGGGAGTTCGTATCCACAGTGACGACCGCGAGCGACCCTAAAGGAACACGATACGATATAATAACCCGCGATATATCGCGAGAAGACACGCACAGAAGTAACGTACCCGAAGCAGCCGTGTTCAAATTGGCAAACCTACTTGAACCCCGACGAACGTTTTCGACGTGGGCGTCAACCGTGTAAATAAAATTTATCCAAATTGAAAGTTGTGCAGATATTTAGCAATTTTTCTTGATGCGAACGAGCTTTATTCTTGATGCCACATTTGTAAACTTTGGTCATCTCGATTCTCTATCGACGAAGAGTAACAACTTTGAACTTTCGAGTTCAAAATTAAAGATTGTTCAAACACTTGCACTTCCGCTGTATTTAGAGGTTTAAGGCGTTAGGGGCACTTGGAAATTTGGAAAAAATCGATTTTTTGTTTTTCGCATTTCCTAATAGAATAGTATCTTAACCTTTTAAGGACGGGAGTGGTCGATGATACATCGACCACCTCTAAGGTTGGCGACTTCACACAAGCTATTCAGTACATATATAGCTAAATTTCGCATAAAAAAAAAGTAAATTTCAATGGAAAATACCCCGTCCTTAAAAGGTTAAGAACATTCTGTGAAAATTTCAAATTGAACCAACCGATAGTTTCATAGATATACAGTGTAAAATAAAATTATTTGATTCAAGTAATCCAAATTATTTGAGCTGTATTTACTGAATGCTAGTTAGATTTTTCTTTGCCATAAATAAAAATAGACATTGCGCCCAATAAATCATTTTCTTGATGGCATTTATTTGGTCCAAATACGCTAATTAATTCATACTAATCAATTTTATTTGGTATAAATACATGAAATCTATAGACAACAAGGCCAAGATTTATTATAAATAATTAATATTTTTGATTCTATCATTTTATTTAGTCGGCATCAATTCGAGTGATTGGCTGCCAATATGTAATATTTTTGATTGAATAAACCAAAATCATTGGAAACAAATAATGGATTTTTTTTATCCTGATGGTGTTTTTTTGGCTCAAGAAAAAACTTAGATACAATAAAATGGTATCTCGGAATAACAAAAAATGATAATTTGATTTCTTCAATTAGAACATTCCATTTTGTCCAGCGAAGTAAAACTGATTCGATATTATAATACGATGTTTTCCATTTCAAAAATCAACATTATTTAAAACAAATAATTGAGCTTTCTCGTTATAATACTTCATTCGGCTAATACTAATTCGAGTTATTAGCTGGAAATATGGAATATTTTTGACAGGATAAAGCAAAATTATTGGACCGAGCTATTTAATTTTTTCAATCTTGAATGTGATTTTTTTAGTACGAGAAAATTTTTTTTCTTCAAAGGACGTGGTAACTTGAATAAAAAAAAATGATTTGTTACAAACACTTCAAGTCCTCAATATTCTATCGGATCATGCCTAATGAAAATTACTCAATATTCCCAGTAACACAGCTGGGATATTGTCGCAATTATTATTATTTAACATTTTTTTTGTAAATGTCCTGTCACGAAAATCTCTAATTTCCGTATCTGTTCGTAATTTTTTTAATCAACATTCTGGTAGAGTTATTCTTTGATATAGAAACTAATACAAATTGAATTTGAAGTGAATTTCTTTCGATACTTGGAGCGAAGCATAAAATTAAGATGTTTTTTTTTTTTTTTACAAATACGAATTGTACACTCCTTTTTGTTTTCAAGTGATCACTTCACGATTTTTTTATTTACTGAAATGAATATTAATGCGACTTCTCATTATAATAACGGCGGAAACAAAATAGGCAAAACAAATTTCAATAAATGTTGTTTCATAGATCATCCATTGGCTTAATCCATGCCGGACTTGCAGTGTATGTATCATTTTTTAACTTTAAGTTATCATGGTGGTTGATGGTGTAATAGGTAGCACGTCCGTGCCCGTTAGGTCGTAGATAGATCGCTAGGTAGGTCAAGATCGATCAAATCCCCATGTAGATAGGAAAATTTTTCTGTAAAAATTAATGTCAGTAGTGATGGACATAATGAAATATGATCAACAATGATAAAATATGAATATTTAATTGAGAGAAAAACTCATGGTTATTTTTAAGTTTGAAAATTAAATAATCGAAGGCTCTGTTCAAACTCTCATTTATTTACCTGAATCACATCAATTAATTGTTTCCAATAACCCATATATTCCCGTTCATTAACCGTGTATATTTTTCTTAAATAATTTTGAGAGTCTATTTAAATCGTTATTTCTTTGGCTGAAGTAAATCGATTTTTTGTTTTCAATAACCCGTTCATTTCCATCTTGTAACTGTGCATTTTTCTAAATAATTTTGTATACGCTTTTATTAACCATGATGTTTCGATCAAAGATATATTTACAGCATCCGAATTAAGAGTCTCGGTAGCGAGTCAAGACAACTACCTTTACTATGCTATATGCGCCTGTCAAAGATGAGCAAATTGTGCAAAACATTTATACCGGAGACAGCAGCGTTAGCAACTGTTTTCAAATTTTTTTCCGTAATATTTAATAAATTACCGCATTTTGAAGGATGATTCGGGTACACGTATTTTTTTTTTTTTTCATTCGATCGTGACTAATGCGAACCCTGTATAGCTGCAGGCATACTGAAGAAAATAATTTTTTTCATTTTTCGACGCAGCTAAAAAGTATACAACATTTTCGAACAATTTTTTTTGGCGATTTATTTTTTCCGTCGTTTCCATCATCTAGTGATACTAGTAATATTGATAAAATTTACTGGTGATATTTGAAACAAACATATCGTCAGTCGTGAATGACAGCTAGCCATCCGATTAGAGTTTGACGTTTGACATTAAATATTTCTTCCGATTAATATGATAAACAGGTAAAGCTGGACTTTCGATTAGAGGGATGATGCGGAAAATAAGTTTGAAACATATTCGACCATGACCAAATAAATAAAATGGAACTAATTACGAAAGTAAGTTATATTATTTTTACTGTTATTATCACATTGTAAATTCATTACGATATTTTTCGCTAATTATTATAATAATTTTTGTTAATTAACTTGAGCTCACTTCTTCACTACACAGCCGAAGAGACTTATTTTTTTCAACGAAAATTCTTTGGGCAAGCAACTACAATCGCAGTTGGTATTTACAAAACTTCACTTATATCTTCCGCACAATTTGAAATTCACTGATATCGCTCTTCTGCAAAGCACGAAAAGCGATATTCCGAAACAGAATGAAACGATGCGAAAAAAATTTCAAACCAGAAGGTATTTGACCGGAAAAAAAATTTGGTAAGTTCCTCATCATTTTTTTTTTTTTTTTTACCAAACGCTCATTATCTATAATTCGTGATCAATGAACGTTATCAAAAACTGGTGCAGCTTTTTCGTGTTTCGAATTTTGGTTTCATTGCAATCTTAGAAAATTTGAAAACTGTGAATTTTGTTTCTATTGGAATGTTTATTATTGTGAAATTTTTTTCGATCGATTTTTTTTTTTTTCATTTAGTTTTTTATCGTTCATAATACATAATTAATTATTCATAAGTATTATCAAAAACACGAACAATGTTTTTTTCATTTCAATGTTACGAAATCAGCAGCCAATATTCCATAATGCACTGTTGCATTGCATTTGCACGAGGACTCAGGAAAACTTTGAAAAAATCGACCGATTCAAGTGGCTATATCTTTACTGAGTTTTGGTTGGAACCATTAAAACCTATTTTTGTTCACAAATTTTGTTTCATTTTGATTTTTTCTAGTTATAAAACCATCAGTGCATTTGATTTGGTTGGATTTTTATCTGTGTCACACTTTGTAACGATATTTTCTTGGTTTGAAATTTTTTGTAAATTCAATTTTCATTCGTTCTTGGCTCTTTTATGCGTCGTATTCCTTCAGAATTTCTGTTCGTTCGAAGTGATTGAATAACTCAATAATTATTGAGATTTATTACGATGAGGTTTGAATTTATTTGAACTTTTTTTTTGAAAAACCTTGACATTTTTTTATTATTTCCAATGTAGAGCTTCCAAATTGCCTAATGTCATGATTTTTAGCCAAAATTAGAATAAATGTGGATAATGGTTAGCGTGACCTTTCAAATTTTGATTAAGAATCCAATTTTTGGGAGAATAACCCTTTTACGGAATACTAACATTTTTTGCTACAACAGTGAAAGGAAAGACGACTTTTGTGGTACAAAATTTGTTAAGGCTGGAGACACCGAAAAAAATGACAATTCTTATGGCATTACCCGAGTACATGCACAGAATACGCGTTTAATTGATAATCTTTACAAAAAGTCACCAAATCCATGCATAAAAAACAGCATAAATGCTGTATAAAAAGTTGAGGAAGGTCCATTTACTCCCGACAAAAATTCCCCCTCGCGAAAATCTCTCAGAAAATCAAATGTTCACAAAAACTTGTATGAGATAACCACCTAAAAAAATTATTAAATAATGTTAAACGGCACAAAACAATGATGACTCAATCCTCGAAAAAGCTAAGATGGGATTTCACAAAAAGTTATTAAATAAATTGATCTCTATTGATGTATATATGGCCAAATACGAGAGGCTTTATGGTGTTTGATAAAATCTCCAAATAATGTTGAATGTTGGTGAAAAAAGGGTTATGTTCGAGAAGGACAATTGTTCTACACAACTAGAATAAGGATAAAAAATCGGTATGAAAAAGACCAATTTAAAAAAGATTTAAAACGAACAAAATCAGATAGAAAAAAAAATTCTGCCGAAGTACTTGGCGAGTTTGTGAAAATGAAAAAAATAATTTTTTTTTCTATCTAATTTTGTTCGTTTTAAATCTATTTCGAATCGATCTTTTTTCATACCGATTTTTTATCCTTATTCCAATTGTGTAGAACACAAGTGGAATAATTTTGAGAGAGGGGCCTCTCTTATAAGTTTTTGTCAGCATTCGATTTTATGATACTGAATTACTGGATAATATACAAATAATTAGTTTACTTGGATCAAATAAAATTTATTTAGTTCAAAAACTTTTTTTTTTACAGTGTACAAAGATTATCCTAAATCTTTCTAAGTACCGAAAGGAGATAGCGGACAATAGCTAATAACGACCAGTCATTACCAATATATACTAAATAAAAGCTGAGCCTTTTCGACATTCGTAAGGCATGCACATTGATCCATTGTCCTATTTTAAAGTAGTGTCAGAACAGCCGCTGACGTGAGTAATTCAATCCATTGTATTTGTACGTAGTTACTACACATGTCTTTGAATGCGTTTTTCTCAAAAGCATGTTTTCAAAGTCGGTGACCACTATTCCTCAAAAACCACTCAACCGATCCAAATTAAATTTATACAGTATTTTCTACACATAACAAACTTGTGCTTAATAGAAGGATTTCAATTTTCGCCCCATACATTTTTTTTTATTCCAGAAACAAACCGTTCTATTGCGTAAAAATCGGAAATTATACTTTCGGTGGCTGCCATTTTGTCAATTTTTTTCTCTTCTAAATCCTTCGATTAAGCACTAGGTAAACTATTGAACTAACTAAATTTCTTGGGTTTATTGTTTTCAGATCAACCAGCCACTAGTGGGAGTGGTCACCGCAAAACACTGTTTTGAAAAGACGTTCCACGCCGCTGCGGATAACTCTGTTAAAAATTTATATTTCTCAATGAAATTTTCACCAGGTGTTCTTTAAATATTATATAATAAATTGGCAAAAGATTGAGTAAAAGAAAAATATAAAAATAGTTAAAAAACATTCACAAGAAAGCCTTTTTTGTCCCTCCAACTGCCTCTAACCTCTTAATGTTTCAATTCACTGAACGTTGGGACTGACTCGCCGTCCTGCATTTGACGGTTTTTCTAACCTCTTCCGCCTACCGTTAATTCTGACTCATAGATAAAGGATTTATTTCGTTATATTTTTCATTTGATTAGTATCGCAATGTGACCGAAATTTTGTTCGAGCATGAACAAGCAGACGCAAACGAGCCTCAAATTTTCGGAGAGAATGGATAAAAATTGTGAGGAAACTATAAATTTTGTGACGATCTCGGTTACCGTTTTTCCAGAACTAAATTCAAAATACCTTTTTTTGAAATATTAGCGATTATTTTGAGGACATTCAGAGAGCCCATATTAGAATGAAAGCAATGTCATTCGCACAATCTCGAAATTTGAAACAACAAAGCAAGAGGCTCAATTCCGTGTTTTCATGCCTCAAAAGAGGATTCGATTAAATTACTTCGCTCCAAGAAATTCTTACGATTCCCATGTAGACAAAATGACCTTAGCTAACTTGCTAAGGCAAGCAGCAGTTTCTATTTGCATAAGCCAGTAATATGAGTATAAAATGGAAAATTTCGAGTATAAGCGTGAGAGGAAATAAGCAAAAGAAAGGATGCACGTGCGGTTTGGTTAATGAATAATTGGAAAGTCAGTTTTGGTCTTATCAAGACGAACAAAGGGAATAATAAAGGGGGCCGAGTTGATCCGGCGAAGGTGATGTCGTTGGAACGAGGAAGTATCGAGTGTGAGAAACTTGGTTACGTAGGAAATTAAGAAAAAAAATATATATTGTGAAGTGTGCGTGGTGGAGAAAGAGCGAGGAAGAAGCAACACAAGAAGATGCTAGAGTGGAGGGGGTTCAACCGGCCAAACACCTGTCTTCAGGAAGTTAACTTCTCTATCCGTCCTCGAGCCGTATCGGGGAGTTTCGGACTCCGCAACGAGTTGATATATATATATAATCCCTATTCAAGATCCCTACCAATTTATCGTACATTCAAAGTTATATCTCTATCCTCCTCTCTTCCATCAGGATATTCTCCAATAGATCTTGGATGAAGCAACATGCATGAATTTTCATTTGGCCCAGTACGAAAGCAGTCTTTTAAGGGACTTTCGAGATCCCATGTACAAAAATACATAGACAAGCCCACGCACAATCAGACATAACGACCGCATCAAGGCAGAGTTGAGGCTCTATTTCTTGTTAGCATGCTCAACAACCCTTTTTTTTGTTGATGGCTCATTTACGAAACCAACATCCCTCGCGGTATGACCTGGAAACGGTTTCAAGGCATATACCGAGAAGCGTAACGAGATGTACAAACGCATGAATGGATAATGCGATTCGAGCTACGCGTCGTACGCTTCATTTTTATTTATGTCGGCAGTTGTAAAACGTAAGGAGGACGTAAGATTGCACCGAACATCATATATTATATGTGAGAAAATGAAAAGGGGACGAAAAGTAAACGAGTACACTGGATACACGTGGGAGCCACATTTGTAGTTGCTGCCAGACGCTTTGGCTCATACTACTTTCCAGTCTTTTTTTTAACTCTCATCTCTACGAGCATATCCCGCCTAATCGAGCAGCATGCGGATCATCGCCATGTTGAAAGACTCTGTGGACCATTAAAATACTGCTTTTGTGTGAATAATTAATCATCAACGGAATCTTTCTACTTTATAATTTTAACATTTCCGCGTCAATGGAATCCAACAAAAGAGCTTCTTCCAATACTTCTCGGATCGTTTAAACAAGAAAACGAACAACATTCAGAAAAAAGTTCTATTCAGATCTACTAGGATCGTTTATTCGAATTTTTTTTTAATTTAAATTAATAAAATTTCTATTCGCTTCAGCTAGAAAAATGTATTTAAATCAAATAGATAATGCAATTTGGGTCCGTTTATTCAAGTACCCACGATAAAGCTTCTAGCTCTGGCCTGCGAATTGCGCTCTGGATGCGCATAAATTGCAGGAACCAAAGTAGTTTTATTATTCTGACTGACCATATGTAAGAAATTGAACGTGAATTTTTGTACCTACCCATGCAGGGTCGCAGATCCATGAAAATATTAATAAATAATATTGTAATTTATTATGATATAAATAATATGACAAATATTATAAATAATAATATAAATATTATTTTTATTTCAACTTTTCATGTTCGTTTAATTTTTAAGATAAAAATATGTCCGATTTTAAAACATATAAATTAAATTTTTCATCAATCAAGAATATAAAAATAGTGTGATCAAGAAAAATAATTGCTTAAAGTTAAATAGACCTGTATTTGGCCGTGAGACAAGGAAAAAAAATTGTTTCATTTAATTAGATCCTAGTTGAATCAACCAGATGTTTTTTCTCGGTGAATGGAATGCGAAGTAAGCAAAATCTCTGCGGAAAACAAAGAACCTCCGGTCTTTTTAATTTTTAATTTTTAATTTTTAATTTTTAATCCTTACAACAAGTGTAGACAATTGAATTGATTAAATATTAAATCGATATACTCGATGCTAAAAGAATATGCCATCGAGAATAGCACCGCGAATAGAGGGAAAATTTACAAAAAATATGTGAAAAAAAAAGTTTTGTCGCTGAATCGAATGACATCCTAATAATTAAGGGAGCTTTCCAGTGTGAAATTTTCAAAAAATCGATTTTTTTTTTTTTGCTTTATCGAATAGTATACACTCTTCCGAATATTCCCTGAAATTTTGATGCCGAAATTCAGATTATTTCGGTTACTGTACAGCATTTCTTGGAAGAAGGCAACGGAGCGCTACAGCTGCCGCGTCGACTTTGAACGCGTTTTTCTCGAAACAGCATTTTTCAAAACGGTGTCCAACTTGGAGGGCAGAGTTTTAAAGCTATCGAGTTGAATTTTTTACACAATATTCTTAACATCATTGTTTATCGTGCTATGGAAGCTTTTTTTTTGACATCTTCCTATTTTTTTGTAAAAAAAACTGCCAAAAAAAATGCTAAAATCGATACTTTTTGTTCAAACCGGCGCCATTTTTGCAAAAAAAAAAAAAAAAAAAAAGCCTCCATAGCACGAAAGCCAATTATATACCGATCAATAATCTTTTTGTGTTTTTTGTTTCAGATCAAAATTGTGACCCCCAACGTGGACACCACATCCAAGTGCATTTTCTGCAACAATTGTTTCATCATTTTTATAGATATTAATTAATAAATAAATCGATCTTTAAAAAATTGTTTTGTATTCTTCAATACCCAATTAATATGCAAAAAAAAAACCAGACCGATTAGATTATTTTTTCTTTAAAAAAAAAAATCGCGAAAAACAGCGATTTTTCGGGCTGTCACACTGGAAAGCTCCCTTAATAGCAGCATTCTGATGATTTTAAAGAAATATAAATTTTTTTTTTTTTATTTTCTGTACAGAAATAATGCGAGAAGATAAACTCAAGTTCCAAGGTGCCAAAATACCGGTACCTACATAAATATCAATTTATCGATTTCGCAGTTTCAATTATACATATATAATGTTACATATACATATATATATTGATATTTTGGCATCCGTAAGAGTTGAGAATTTTTTTGTATCCTCGAAGTACAAAGATACGAGTGCGCCAACATATGTGAACCACATTCGCTAGAATTTCGTCGCGTGCAAGGGTCAATGACCGTATTTTTAGGCCTCGCACGAAGAAACTCACTCGTGTAAGTTCGTAGGCGTAATATACGCGCATACCATATATCTATATAACTGGGTGCGCGGGCGCGCGTGCATGTGCGTGTTATATAGATACACATGCATGTAGGATTAAAATATATCATGTGATACGTCTGTGTATATAAACGCCGAGGATTTCGCACTAATACGAGCTGGTGCGGCGGCGGAGGCGGCGGCGGCTCGTACTGCGTCTTGTTGTCGCCAATAACAACGAGAACTTTCGGCGATGACGCCGCTACTCGGGTCATAAACGAGCCTCGATAATACGAGTGATAATTGTTTTTCGCCGAAAACGATATTGTTAAGAAAACATTTTGCAGAAGCCACGAATTCGATTAGATTTTACGATAGTTGAATTTTTTCTAATTACATTTATGTATCAAATCTTATTCAACAATTCAATGTCATTCATTCAATGCTCTTGAGTTTTCTCATTTTTTTTAATATTATTTATCATTGATCTAATCGTCCGAATTGAATGTAGTTTTGAGTATCCTTCCTTGAGTCAACATCTGTTTATACAGCAATACTTATATCCCTGTATGCTCGTTTAAGTTACGCGTGAATATTTGTTTGCCCCACAGTAAATATTCAAATAATTTCATATATTGACACGTCATTCGATTTAAGATGTTGCATTTTTATTGTTCAATTACCAGTAATCTAAACATTGTTTTCACGATGATAACCGATAAAAATAGAGCTCGATTATTGTGGGAACGTTTTACCAGGATCTTGAACAATGAAAATGAAAACATCACTGTCTGCGAACGTGCGAAAAAATGTATTTACAAAATACCGGAAAATTTTAGAATCTTCTTGTTCTCCTCCTCAGTTCGCCATCATGTTTGCAGGACAACAGTTCCACCCGTTTAGTTTCTCGCTGATAGCGCTAATTTTCTTCCCCCCCCCCCCCTCCCCCACCCTTTTTATCGAGCTGCCTATAACGATAAGAATGTGTTGGTCGGAGCAGCGCCGAAAATTATCGGCTTTGAAACTTTAATCCGTCATTTTAGTTTATCGCGCTCAAACAATGGCGAATTAAAAGAAAGAAAAAAAAAACGATCTCAAAAGGCGCATTGAAAGGAATAAAAAAAATCAATAAATAAAGTGTTCGATCACGGGTAAACGATAAGAATGCATGAATTAGAATGTACGGACGAACAGAAGTGGCAAATACGCCTGAAAAAAAAAAAATAAAAATAAAAAAAAAAAATAATGTGAAATACGATATAGAAAAATAACTTTAGTCGGTCGTTGCGCAACGGAGAGCAGTGCACTCTTCGCGGATATCTATTCATATCTCAAGGCCAAATTTCCGACCGAGAGAGCCCACGTGTGACGCATCGGTGTGTGTAGGTTTGTCTATGCCAGTGTTTAACTTCCCCCCCCCCCTTTTTTTCTTTTTTTTCTCGATGCTACGAGTTTGAACTCGCCCCCTCTTTTTCGCTGCTTCCCCGCCTGTTGTCGTTCTCTCTCGCCGCACGCGCATTGCGTAATCCCTTCTCTCTGCTCTCTCCTCATCTCGCCAATTCTCATCGTGCACATATCAAGGATCCAGGCCCCTATGCACGATCAACACCGAGGTCAATGTCCCACTCGTTGAAACTCCATTTCGCATTATATATTATCACTCGTTACACATTGTGCATATACACGTGTGGGAGTGCGCGCGCGGACATTAATATACGTGTGTATTATTGACATAAAAAGGTAAACGAAATGTAGAACAAATTTTGGAATCACCCGTTGGAGGGAACGAAAAATAGAAGCGTTTTACTGATTTCGTGAATTTCGACAGAGCTTCCCCCACTCCCCTACGATTAGATTGACATCAAATTTAAACGGGAAAGAAAATCGATCGAATGCGGGGGAAAATGAAATACGAAAATTCTCATTGACGCAATTATGTCGAATAATTATTTTGACGAGCTGGATATATATATATGCATCGCATAATAATGTTTTTGCATTATTTTTGGTCAATTTATTTGGTATCGAATTGAATAAGAGAGAAAAAATCGATTGTATTGGGCATACGGAGAAATATTTATGCAAAAATAGAAATCCATGAAATAAGATATTTAACGAATTCATTCTTAACGAAAAATAAACACATTATCGCGGTATAACTGCAATAAATTAAACTAACGCTGAATTAAAAATCTGAGAAAAACGATAGTAGAGTTTTGAAAATGAAGATAGAATTGTCAAAAAATGTCGAAAGCTTGTAAATATATGTTTGAAAAAATCTAGAAATACCCGGGACTGACATGCAATACTATATTTCACAAATTAGATGGAATTAATGAAATTTTGTATATGATCAAAGATTTTTTAAATCATCGTGTAACTGAAAAAAGCATCGATAACTCTGTAGAAATGACAATTGTCTAGATCTAAAAGCAAAAGAAAATAATTGAAAAAATATACATTGTATTGGAATATGAAGTGTAGCGAAGAACAGTGCACCTATTTTCGGTGCCGAGGGCATTTTCAAATAACAAAAAAAAAAAAAAAAAGAAAGAAAGAATTCGATAATGAATCGAGATTAATGGAAACTGAAACGAATATGCGTATATGCATTATTTCGTAAACCTACGAACAACGTTTGCGACGATTGCGTGGCAAAGCGTAGCGCAGTTTACGATGCCTTTATCATTATATACTGTAGAAAAACAAACTTCGTGTTTATCAAGAATTCGACCTCGAAGCTTCGAAGCCATTCCCTTACAGAAAAAATACTATTTCGATGTTGAGGTTTCGTCACGTGTTTATGAAGCGTTGGATCATTTTTATAGATAATGCCGCAATGTCGCAGTTGCACATACATACTACACGGAGCGACATTATAAGTAGGTATACAGATAAGGGTATCTACCGGTAGAAAGAAAAAATCGGCATGTCGCCTCCTAAAATTATCCGTATCTCGGGCGATGTAACCTCCAAAAAAAATTATGTGAGGCACGACCTCGCGCGTCTATCGCGTGAGCTTTTCCTGTCCGAGTGAAAGAAGAAAGAAACGTCGCAGCTCCGTTGTTGTTCTCACAGTAAATTCGCTTAGACCACTGCGCGGTGCTTCGTACATCCGCCGTTAAAAAGCAAACCAAGACAAACGATCGCCTCGGAAAAAAAATGATTTAGCATACATTAAGATCCGCGGTAACGAATCGTATGATGTATATGTCTATGATTCGTAGCAACGAAAACGCAGATTCTAGGGGCTATCTATTTTTAAGAAGACGATGAAGAAAAAAAAGCAATTACGCTTTTTCTGCGTTTCCAGGAAGGAAAAAAATATTATGCGATATATTGCACGATGTTCGACGCTAGTCGGACACACGAGGAAATTCATAAAGCTTCGTGCGTCATGAATACAGGAATAGAACGATCGCGCAACGACCTCTAGAACTTTTAGTTGCGTTCAAACTAGTAACATCTCCATTTACCACGGATTCCCCGGAGTATAAGAATCTAAAAGAGCATCGAATTATGGATGTAAGATATTTCTTATTTTGTTCTTTTCTTCTTTTTAATTTTTTGTTTGAATCGTTTGTGAATGAAAAGTAATGCAATGGTTAAGTAATAAAACGTATACGAGGAACAGACTCGATAAAGTATGCCAAATGCGCACAACAGCTTAATATCTTCGTATAACTTAATAATATTTTCGTATTTCTACGAATAGCTCGCCGCTCAACTGGGGATTCTGGCCAATCGTAAGGGCAAAAAGATATTGCCGGGAATTCATGAATGCATACAAGCAAATGCTCATACACAAATGATATACATATATATGCGAGATGAGGGTCAATGGACCCGCAAGGACGTTGCAGAGAGTACAAAGGCCCGCAAAGGCGCACGTTCCGATCTTTCTTTTTTCGTTCTTCTTCCTTGGTTTTTTGTGAACTCGTTCCCTCAGCGACCAACAACAGCGAAACGGAGAGTCGAACGAAGAAGAGTACAAGGAGTGGGGACGAACAAAAACTCGAATTACCCCGTGCCCGGCCAATGGCCGCGCGGGACCAAGGCCACACTGTGCACATGCCGCGATCAACCGAGCTGCACCCGCTCAGCCACCGCGCAGCAAAGAATTAACGAGAGAGAGAGAGAGGGGGAGAGAGAGAGATGAGTAAGAAGAAAAGGAAAAAAAATCGCCAAAGAAGAGACGAACAACGAAAGCGATCTCGAGGAATCGCGAGCCGTGAACGAGGGCCAAGGAAAAAAAGCCAAACGCCAATGAGAGTGAGGCACTGCACTGGCGGAGGGGGAAACTTGGCTCGGCAGATCGAGAAAAGGAGTGGGGAAGGAACGACCACCGGTGGGAGTCCAACGAAATTAGGCGTTTAGGAGAATCAGCGAGAGCGATATCTTTTGCTCTCGTCGAGCGAAAACAAAGAGAAGGGGGGCTCAAAAAAAACACGATGGGAATGTTACCAGTGCTGCTCCTTGTTACGTACACAGGAAATTCATTGCAACTTTGCGCGTGACAATGTCGCCGTAAAATACAAAGTTTCACCACCACATTGTATTTCTACGCAAATAAAAATTCTTCACGAAATATTTATTTTGTTTGCTTGCGCACTATTATTTCACAAGGATCCCTCGCCGCAACGCTTATTACTTGTTGGACGGTAAATAAAAAAAAAAATTAAAAAATTATGTCTCTATACCCGATGGCAAAAAGTTTTGGAATCTTTGCACAGCCGACACGATCGAAACAGTATTCATTATAGAGTATGTAATGTTTTGAGAAAAGAGTAGGTTATTGAGTCTAATCGTCAACAAAACGACCCAACGAAATTTATCACAATGATAAAAGTATCAAAAAGATTTAATGCAGGCTTATTATTACTATTACTATTATTATTACTACTGTGGTGCCATTCCTATGAGAATTATTTCATGTGTTTCCTTCTAGTGAGTTACGTCATTTTTTTATTGCCTCTTTGTCTTTCTATTCCTGCAAAAATTCGATCCAACTTGAAAATCTGTTCCATCGAAATACGCAATTCTTTCAGAAATACGCTGCGTTCGAAATGATATAGGTAATTCAATTTTTGACAATTTCTCATTGCTTGATCGGTAAAAGTTGCTATGGGCTGTGACAATAAAGTTTCAATAACGCTTCGAGTTTTTTTCTGTACAAAAATGCTTTTAAAGAAAAACTGTTTCAAAAGTGTCGAGTCCAAAAAAACGTGTCATTGACCCGAGGAGTTGTTGCGCACGATGGCGTGTCCTGTTGCATCAGCGAGTCAACCTTGACTCCAGGAAGTGTACTTTGTCACGGTCATTTCACCGAGCGAGCGAAGCACGCATGCTCAAATATTGCTGTTGTGTATACTGCTCACACGTATACATATATATATATATATATATATATATAGGAGAATATAATTCGTTTATCGTACATTTCTCGCACACGTGCGTCGTTCGCTAGAGGTAGGTTCGCTAAGTTACATAACCGGTATATACTTACGTATGTAAATATTTATACAAAAAATAAATAATGTACCAAAGAGTCTTGCACTCTGGTGGCAAAAATCATTAGCACTCTTCGGGATTCGACGTACTAACGACCTACGTGGTTCTTTGAATAGTATCTATCAATTTTTAATATGCTTGTGCAATCAATGTATTCGAAAATAATACAAAATTATCATACGATGGAGGAATATCCTGTATAGCGGAAAAATTTCACGGTTCAATCATACCTTGTTAATACTTGGAAATTGCCCACGTAAAAGATCAAACAGCATTGAGGTGTGTATTATTCCCCTGCGTTTGTAGAGATGAATGACCGGCAACACTCAAATTTTCACAAATTTAATTCTGTTGGTCATTTATAGGAAAAGATTTTATTGTTGATATTCTGAAAATGTTCAGTTCTTAATTTGACAAGAAGGCTCTGTATCACGGAACTATTTTGCCAAAAAAAAAACATTCCTGCATGAAATAAACTCATAAATTTCTCGTCCAACGAATCTAGCGTAACTACTAATAAAAAACGAAATGGATAAAAATAAAAAATAAAACTTTGCCCTACATATCTATAAATGCTTAGTGTTATACATTCGAAACAAATAAATACGTTCACCGGATATATGCAAAATGACGATCATCAATTCGTTTGAACATTCACCAAGGCACGGAACTTTTCCATTGTTTTTCATGGACTGATTTCTTTTTTTTTTTTTTTTTTTTTTTTTTTCAAGTATCGACAGTGTAGGTACTATTGAGAACAAAAATTATGCAAAACATATTTAGCGTGATTCATTGAATAGCATAAATATAAATGTATTTTGTATTATTTTTTTGTATCGATTAATCGTTGCCGTGAAAAGTTGATGAAGAGCACGAAGACTGTAATCAACAATACCAATTTTGCGTTATAACGAACAGACTTACAGTGTTTTGTTTTTCTACATTGGTATAACTTCGTCGTCCTCAAACTTTTTTTTATTACTTTTTACTTTTATATCAAGATAATTCGTTACAATTGTTCTGACGTTCGACTATTTAATGATCGAACGAGTAACCGACTACTTGCATGATAGAAATAAACCTACAATTTTCATTTGACAAAGTATTCGTCAATTTCTTCGTGTTTATTAATTTTATAAATAATGCTTTGCGCATATACAGCCTTGGCCAAAAGTATTAGGCACCCTGCAATTGTTTTATCCGGACAAAAAGAAAAATATCTCGGTAAAAAAATATCATAAACCAATTTAGCATACGGGGTTTTAAAGCGGACAAATTCAGCTCTATTTTGCTTTTTTTGTTCCATTTTTACGATTTTTTTTGCACCCAGTACGTAATTTTGAAAATAACGGTTTTTCCCGATTTTCTCCCTTATAAAAATCGGGTGCTAAGCTTCCAAAAATTGTTTAACTCACTGTTTGGTCAGAAAACATTGAAATTTTTCTTTTTTTTTTTTTTGAAAATTGAAAAATGAAACTGAAAAACAGAAAAATTGAAATCAGAAACATTTTTAGCTTTAATTTTTTGAAAAAAATTTGCCATCTTATTCGCAGTTATTCAGTTTTTTTCCGAAAAAAGGCAGGTTTTCGAAAGTACGGCTTAACTCGAAAACTACGGGGTTTGAAATAATTTGTCCAAAGAGTGAAAAGTTGTATTTCATTAATTTGAATTGGCCAACACTTTTTAGATTCTTTTTTTTTTTTGAAATTTCTTTGTATCGTTATTTTTGACTAATCGTCGACGATTTGTCTTATTAGTTTATTGACGTAACTTGAAAACTGAGGAGTTTCAACCAAAATATTAAAAGCAGAAAAAGCTATATCATTAGTTCATTCATAAAATATTATCTGTACGCCTGAAAACGAAAATCACATCTGTGAGTGTCAAAAAATTCCGAAAAAATGCGAGCTTAATCTCGCTCGTCATCTAAAACGATCCTCGAACAAAGGAGAATCCAGATTTAGTGCGCTTTATGTCTAAAAGAGTTGCTACTGTAATCAAGGTAGTTGCTACTGCAATCACTTTCGTTTGTATTATTTGTGAATTTTGAAGACATTCAAATTTTTTGATAATTGAGCACTAAAATAAAAAAGAACTGGATCAAAAATGGTCATTAAAAAATTTCGAATGAGAATTCTAACAAAATTCTAATGTGTTAAAAATTCAATAATATACCTTTTCTGCTTTTAATATTCTCGTTAGAACCTTTTAGTTTTCAAGTTATGCTAATAAATTAATGAGACAAATCGTCGATTGTCAACCAGAAATAGCGAAACAAAAAAATTTCGAAAAAATAAATCTAAAAAAATTCAGGCGAATCCAAATTGCTAAAATATAACTTTTCACTTTTTACTTAAATTATTTCAAACCCAGCAGTTTTCGAGTTACGTCGCATTTTCAAAAACCTGCCTTTTTCCGAAAAAAACTGAATAACTCTGTAAAAAAAAAATCGCAACTTTTTTTTCAAAAACCCAATTAAAGCTGCAGATGTATTTTTCAAGGTTTTCTGACCAAACAGTGAGTTTAAGCATTTTTGGAAACCCAGTACCCCATTTCTAAGAGTGAGAATATCGCGAAAAACCGTCATTTTCAAAATTATGTACCGGGTGCAGAAAAATAGTAAAAATTTAACAAAGGAAGCAAAACAGAGTTCAATTTGTCCGCTTTGAAATCTCGATTGCTAAATTGGTTTACGATTTTTTTTGACCGAGTTATTTGTATTTTTTTTCGTCCGGACAGAACAATTACAGAGTGCCTAATACTTTTGGCCAAGTCTGGTTACTGCTAACGGAAGGTCAACAAAGTTTGACCAATTTTCGTAACCGAGGAAGCAAAAAAAACTGTTGAACAATATTGAAATGAATAAATTTCGTTGCATTCCATCGATGCAACCATTTTTATTTGGTACCTTGCAGCACGCGATTGAGGCGACTATATCGCCGACCTCTACTCGATAATGCAACGGTCGTGTAGTGTCACGTGATGCGATCAACACACAACTGCGTTAATCCTTCGGAACACGAGTATCATTATGTAACGAGAATAACCGTTACTTTATTTCAACAAAGATTCCACATTATGCAACAATTGCGTCGAATTCGTGAATGATGTTTGAAAGTTTACATCATCGGAATGCAACGGGATTCCTAATTCTCCGTTAATGGAGCACAGAATTATAGGCCATGTTTGTTGTTTTGCTACGATAATTCGAAAATATTTTTTTTGGGACCTGATAAAAAACAGAATCTGCCAAAAAATGAGGGACGATTTGAAAAATTGGAAATATATATATTTCATTGCGTTACAACGATGCAAACTTCAGTACGATTTTCATTTGAAAAAAAAAAAAAAAAAAAAAAGGCAAGAAATCGATTTTCACTCAAGTCTGTGAATTCAAATATTATTACCCTTTTTCGCTTGAATTTTTTTGTATTACATTATTTTCGTACTATCAACATTACCACAATTTCATTTATGGTATATTGTAAGAATATATAATTTTTTTTCAATAGTAACGTGTGAATCATTTGCCACTCAAGATTTCATGAGAAATAAAATATCATACGAATTGATCAAATCATCGGTCGAAAATAGTGCAAAGAAGAAGATGCCCCGGGGCAAATTGAGCAACAAATATACCATATGACAGGGACTACTCTCCATCTGTGCACGCACGCACGCACGCACGCACGCACGCACGCACGCACGCACGCACACACGCGCATATGTGCACGTGTATACACGAATAAATACAAGTTGCTCAGTGTGGCCCTCATAGAAGCTCTCGAAAAGCGTCACGAGGAGGCAAAGACCGTGACACGGACTCGCACGTAATGGGATATAGACATATAGAAGGAAATAGAATTCACGCGTCACACGTGCAAGCAAACCTGGGAGTGTGCGTTTCCTCTATTGAGATTGCGGTCTCATTGGATCATGGTCGTTGCAACACGCAAGAGAATGATTATTCTCGTATCCGATCACTGGGACAACCAATGCAGCTGGATGTGTTATATTATTACAGAGCTTATGACAGTATGGAGTTGAATTTTCGGTGCTGGTGACCCAGTTTTTCTCTCGATCATGGCCGAACCCTCCTCTCGGCCCCTCACCCTATCTTGACCCATAAACAGACAATGACGTATGGTGTGCATGTGTTTATCTCTCTCTCTCTCTGCATATACACATGTATAGATTACATGCCACTAAGAACACGTAATCAGAAAGAATAAATGGATAAAAAATCGACTCACCGGAACATATAACGATTGCGCATTATTTGTCTATTATTTTTCTCCTCTTTTTAAATAACTTCGAATTTCATTTTTCACATTTTTATCAAGATTGAAATACACTGAGAAAAGAAATTTGTTGATTCGACAAAATTTTTGTTGAATCAACAAATTGTGGCGAACAAAACGAAATTCCTTAACTCAACAAAAATTTGGTTAATTCAACCACATAATTCGCTGGCTCAAATAAATATTGCTCATTACGACGAAAATATTGTTGAATCAACAAAATTTTCTGTTCAACTAACAAATTTCATTTTGTTCGCCACAATTTGTTGATTCAACAAAAAAATTGTTGATACAACAAATTTCTTTTCTCAGTGTAGTTTGCGAATAAATTTTCGATTTGTGCAGTGTACAGTGTTCTTGATTCAGGACGTCGCTAGCAATTCCGGACTAAAACTGTTCTGTTTCTACGTTTGAAAGATTTACTCGAAAACGATTATGCAAGGGATTATATTTGATTTTGATCGATAATAGTTTAATATCGGTCGGGCCGCGAAAAAGATTTTTTATCTGGCTTAATTTGTTATTCGCCTTAGTTTGTTTGGGTCTGTTTGGTTGGTTGAAACAAAGTTAAACTCAAGCAAAAAGCAAAGATCCTCAAACATAAAAGATCGCCATATACTTATAATATGCAGCTTGCTCTAGAATAAGTATTGAACGCGGCCAAGATTTTTTTTTTTTATACGAGAGGGGACTCTCATATTTTTTCGTAATAATTAAAACGTGTGTGTGTGTAGCAGATTTTAACCGAAAATTCGATTTATAGGCATTTCCTTGTCATTCAATGAAAAGTAATTTACAAAGAATTTTTTTGAAATCAGAGCCGCAAGTTATTCATCAGATTCATGCACGCTCATACGCCGAGAAACTCATTCATTGCACGTGAATACGAGATCGAAATCAAAAAATGTCAATCATCAATCAATGATATCGATTATCACGATTGCATCGAATCTTCGTTTGATCAAAATTCTTCTGAAATTGGTCGCCCGGGCTTCATTCAATAGGGCGTAAAAATAATGAAGCTGTCACGAATTAATCTCAATGACTTTTGACATAGCCGTACCAAGTTCATTGTACCGTGTACAAAGCGGAATGCTTTCTTTTTCACGCCATAAAACATTCCCGAAAAGATTGTAGGAACTATGCTGCGTGAACAATGAAAGAATAGGGAGACTGGGATAGATGACTGCAACAGTGCCGTTATGTTTCTCGTTCTCGACTATGACTTGAAACATGAGCACGCGTTCTATGCAATGCGTGCCACTTGTCGCAACTTTGAGGTCACTTCGGGACAACCTGAGCGAGCGTAGCGGGCTTGAAAAATCAAATTTATGAATATTCGTCGGTCAAACGTTCATTTTTAATGATTACTTGAGCTATTGATGATAAAACAAAAAATTCAGTTGTAAAAAAAAGTGTTCGTTCATTTATGGATCTTAATGCCACGCCTATTCCCTTCTTCGTATATATTTTTTTCCAAAATAAACAATTAATTCATGTTTTTGTTTTAAACGCGCCCAATCCGACAATCGCACTTGAAAAATTATGGGAAAACGACAAAATATCTCGTTGCTTTTTTTTTCGTAGGAGCTTCCAGATCTGTAATTTGAAATGTTCATCAAACTGTCAGTTTGCAAAGTTCAAATCACAGCGATCTTTTCGACCTATTGTTGCGCTCTTATTCAATAAAATGGAACTATTGAAACAAAATCATTTCGTTTATAAACTGCACACTTTCATTTACCGAAAGTAAACTCAAAATGAATGTGGATGAAATTTTCATTGCAACCAACTTACGTATGTTTCATAGGGCATTTTTTTATGAAATCACATCGCAAGAAGAGGGTGAGCATTCTGGAGGTACCGTTTGGCCGAAGTAAGCTCGGCGAGAAAAAAAAAGATTGAGACAGTTTGAATATGCATCGAATAAGCGTTGTATAAAAAGACACGTATAGCCTAACGTTAGCGAGTTTTGGGGTTACACTTGACTGTTAGATCTAACTGTAACCTGGATGGACCTACTTACGACGACGTGCACGAGAATCGTGTGATACCTATGTAGCGGATCCCTCGGATGATGTTCCTGCTGCCGAAGTATTCTCCCCTCTTTTTTTCTGCGTCTCTCTCTATCTCTCACGTGCTCGCGCGCGCGCGCTCGCGCACACACACACACACACACACACACACACAAACACTCGTTTTTACCGAATCTCAGAAGCAACGACGTGAACAACGCTCGCAACACTTTCTTGCTTGCTCAACCATTTTTTTTGACCTCGAACATGATTAGACCCTTCGCCGCTGGGAGCTCTCAAAACCCAACATTATAATAATAAAAATCACCGGTCAGTTTCATCTTGAAATATGATTTTCGCAATAGGATTGATATAATCGACGCTCTCAACCTACGAATATCACGAAGCATCGCAAAAGCAAAGTAGCCGAAAGGCGATAAAAAAATACTGGTATTATAGAGAAAGAGGAAGAGAGTTGCGCAACTAAGAGGAGCTGGAGATGCACTTTCTAATTTTTCAAACTCTCGTGTGCCTGCTCTGTTCGTGATTCAATTTTGTTTTATTTTTTGAAGCTTCGATCTGGATATATTCACCGTCGGTGATTCACTTTCTGCTTGGTCCTCGCGCGATGCATACGAGCTTTACGGTCGGCGGGTATTTCCAGCATTGTTTCGCAATAATTCAACACGGTGTTCTTTTTTTCAAGGTTTCTCAATTCGACGGAAGATCTTCTCGTCGGAGGAGAGAGGGGAGATATCGAGTTGCAATTAATTACGTTTCATAAGCAGTCTCCTTCTTATTAGAGGAGACTGCTTAACAATTAATTAACAATGGCGGAAAACGTGAGGTATTTCTTAACGAATAGCCGATGAAGGTTTTTTTTTTTTTTTCAATTGACCTTTTTTACAAAACGATTTCGATTTCAACACTTTTCTCTAATGAAAAACTGCGCTGTCGAATTTACACAAATTTTCTATAACTCTATTAAATCACGAAATTGTCAAAATATTTTTTCGAAATGAATTCGTTTTCTTTTTTTTATCCGCAGATAAAAATAGATGTAACCAAAATGCGCTCAAATCTTCATCACAGGCTTGTATCGTGAGAATGTAAATAAAAAAATGTTTTCTTACAATTCAACCTGAATCTTTACCTTCTCTCAATTCGACTCTCTGCTGATAGAGCACATGACACCACTGCATTTCGGATGCCAGATAAAAGACGGGACGCACATTATTTTTCACTCGAAACATAATGTAAAATAACTTTTCAATTGTCTCGATCAATGTTGAAATCTTCTTAAAAATGCTTTCATCAAGTTTCGTACCAGAGTGGATTTTCACAATTTTCAGCTCAATATTTCGCAACATATTAGTAAAAATGAATATCTCGATTAGGATTATCACATTAGAAGAATTACTCGATTAGTTCACCAAACACATTCCCCGAAATATACGTTGGGTTAAAAAAAAAAAATTGTACATGAAAAAAGAAAAAATTGTCGAAAATAGGATCATTTGTCAAAATAACATTTCGAAATGATTCGATTATCGAGGAAAATCTTCGCTCGAGTAAAATTTTATTGACTGCCGTGTCAAAATTAAATGACGCCGTTATTATGTCTCTAACAGGTGCAACGGAATTTTCCGAACGTTTAATATTTGCAATGTGCACGAGTAGGTTGCACAATCGCGACTGGGTAACTGGTTGGTTCGCTGAGTTAAAACGCAACGTATAGTCAATGCGCCGACAGAGGAGAACGCGATTTTCCCACCAGCATCTGATATATAGAATACACGTGAAACGTCACTGGATTCTCGCCGTGGTATTCGCGAATAGCGAGAGACGCGAGAGAGGAACACGCCCGCGCATACAACGATGCAGCGGTGTGCAACGGCCTCGAGAGAAAGAAAGGGAGAGAGAGGGAGAGAGAGGGAGAGAGGGAGAGAGAGAGAGAGAGAGAGAGAGAGAGAGAGAGAGAGAGAGTCACGCTTGTGTACGCGTTTTTATTCGCGTTTGCAAACTGCTAGGAAGAGAGAGAGAGAGAGAGAGAGAGAGAGAGAGAGAGAGAGAGGAGCTGGCGCAGGATTGGACGTTGCAGAAACGCCAATAACGAGTAACGAAGCTTTGACGAGTAGGCAAACTTGGTGCATCCTCTGTGCACTATATTTTGTGGTTTCTCCCCCCTCCCTCGCTCTCGGGCGTTTCCCCCGTCTCACTCTTTTCCAGTCTTTTTTTATTTTCTCTGCTTCTCTCGCTTCCTCGTTTTCGCGAATGCAGCTAGGTAGGAGTTCGGTCGAAGCCGAGTGGGTTTCTGCAACGAGCTAGAACCTCCTCCCTCGAGTGCACTATATATGTCATCGAGTTGCGAACTAATGGCGAACTACGGTGCATTGAACGAGCGAATGCACGGGTTCTCTTGAGGCTTCGCTGAAATTTCAATGCCGGCACAGTGCATCTTTCAATGTGAGGCAAATTTCATTGCGTCAAGATACAACAATTGTCTCAACTCCAGATATATATTTCGCACTATTGTTATTTTCTTAATGACAGAAAGTCAACGTCGAACATTTAATATTCGAGTTAAAAAGAAAATAAAAATCCAATGTTATGTTGGAGAAGTCTGTATCTCGAAAATTTTATCGTTATTCATTGCTCGATTTACGTAGACGATTCATTTATTGCATCGATTACTTCTTTGTGCAACATCAATTTCATTACTCAACTCGTATACTGGAAAAAGAAATTTGTTGAATGAACAAAATTTTTATTGAATCAACAAATTGTGACGAACAAAATGAAATTCGTTAACTCAACAAAAATTTGGTTGATTCAACCACTTAATTCGCTGTTTTTAATAAATATTGTTTACTACGACGGAAATATTGTTGAATCAACAAAAATGTTGTTGAATTAACAAATTTCATTTTATTCACCACAATTTGTTGATTCAACAAAATGTTTGGCGAAACAACGAATTTCTTTTCTCTGTGTAATACAAGATTGATATCTTCACTTTTTTTCTTCATTTTTATCGCTTCAACCAACCAAATCTTATTATGAGAGAAAATAAATTTTTATTCGCGCCAAACTTGCGCTTTTTTTTTACTCCCAGTAATCTGTTCCATCATTGTTTTACTGCTTATTCAAACGTTTGTTGCAAAAAAAATTATCAATTTGTAATGCTTTTTTCATGTGATGGAATTATAATAGCTGTGGAAAACTCACCCTCGCAGAAAAGGGTGACATCGGTAAGACTCTCGCTTTTGAAGAGGTTAGAGAAGGCGGTCGCCAAGTTGCTACCGAAACTGTTCCACTTGAGGCAGAATTGTTGCTGATGAGAGTCCATGATGCCACCCCTTGGGCCAACCCCGTGACCCTCGCCACCCCTGTCACTGCCGCCACCCCCCTCCAGTACGCTCTTCCCTTCCTGATCGCACCCGTGACCAACTGCTCCTCCGGCTACATCACAAACAATTAAATATCCAGTTTATTTATAAACTGCGATGCAATTCTCTTAAATAAAAAACTACATTTTATTCAAACGACGATGCAATGAGTATCGGATTTTCATTTCAAAAAAATAAAAAAAAGTCCAAACAAATAAAAAGAAACAAAACAAGGTTCGAAGGAGAACTGAAAATGTTTACTCCCATCTTCCCAACTTTGGACTAAATTTTTATTCGAAACATTATTCAATAGTTTCGGTTTTGTATTCCCTTATCAAATTTCAAAGGCACAGTGGCAAGAGCCTAAAAAAGTATATTTAAAGTAAATAGAACTGTAATGAAATATAGTACTTTCTTTCCTGGCTGTTGATTTATTTTACGACATGTGTTTGTATGAAGAAGTGAGGAAATTCATATCGAGTCTTTCAAGTATTTAATACGATTTTTCTTTTATATAAAGCCGGTTCGCGAATTGAAGATTGGCAGTTTGTGGAATTGAATCCAGGATTAACGTGTTTCTATATGTTTTCAATATTTGCGGTTTCACGGACCAAATTCATTCGAGAATTGTTTATTTAAATTTTACACTCAGCGCGGAATCTCATTTTCACTGCTTTTCATTTATCCAGAAAAATTCGAGATCGATGACGCGACCTTTATCTTTATTAAGGGTATGGGTCAGTCGGTATCTCGCCACCGTGAGTGCGAGAGAGATAGCTGCAAATTTCGAAAGTTAAATTCTTCGACACGGTTTGACCGATAACAAAAGGCCCTGTCAGCCCATTTTTGCCATCGTCCTCCGTGGGCTGACAGAGTTTTTTTGTAATCGGTCAAACCGTATTGAAGAATTTCAACTTCGAAAATTCGAGGTGAGGTTAGGTGACTGATCGATCCTCTTAAGGACGAACAAACTGCCAAATCTCATCCAACCTAACCTGTATCATCCTGTATGTTCATCTTTTTCTCAGTATTTTTATGGTTGTAGCGATATCTGACTATATTACGAGGAACCTTCAACCATTCGAAGATATGAATATAAACGCGAACGAAAAACTTGTATAACTAATACGATTCGAGCCATGAATAAAGATCCCACCGTTTGCATTATTTTTTTTTTTTCCTTTTCATACAACAGATGCGGTATTTCACCATTTTTTGGGTCAACTAGTTCTCCGTCATAGTTAATCAACGTACCGAAAGTTCGCCACTTAAATACATAAATAATAAAGTTGACCCGCCAAAAACTCTTGATTCCAATAATATTTTTTTTCAAATGATGAACATCATAATTTTGGGCTTTTTTTTTCAAGCATATCCCCTAGTGAACAACTAAGGCACAAATATTACATCTAACTTTGATAATTTTTATATTTTTATTTATGCAGTAGTTGTATCCGCATCGACGAGGAAATGATTTTGGTGTAGTAAATACGGAAGTAGAGAGGATTCAGCAATATAAACGAAATTAAAGTTCACACAGTTGGTGAAATGCAACGAAAATTCTAACTTTGGGTTATCACTTGGTTTTTTAAAAAAGAACAGTCAAAATTTTTGAGCAAATGCATTTAAAGGTTTCTTAACTGAAAGTAAAAAAAAAAAAATTATTATAAAAAGTATGGTCACTCTGTGGCTTATTCACTTATTAACGTGAAAAATAAAAATTCTACATACACATCATCGAGAGAAATCCAATAGAATTTCTTTCATTCAATTTTTCGACCCAAAACGATGGTATAATACTTTAGAAATTTGTTTGAGAGCAACATACGCTAAGTTTCATCAAGCGTAATTGAGAAACCTACCTCGACTGGTGGTCGAATCCACTCGGTTCACTGGCGAGAAAATAAATGGCAAGCATTAAATCATAGGTTCGCTAAAAAACGAGAGAAAAAGAAAAGTAACGAAGACTCAATATTTATATTTTCACGAATCATGATTCTCACTTTTCTTTCGCTATTATTTCGCCCCCCCCCCCCTCTCTCTCTCTCTCTCTCTCTCTCTCTCTCTCTCTCTCTCTCTCTCTCTCTCTTTTTCTCACTCTTTCTATCCCTGTATCGCGGAAATCCGATACCGTATTAGAAAAGAATGAGGAGTGAAAAACGGCACGCGTGGTCACCACGGAGAATCTATCTTTCAAAAGAAATTGTCCAGTCGCCCCCAAAATTTAATGGGACAACGAGAATTTTCATGAACGTGAAAAAGCTCAAAGAGAAAGAACACGCATGTGAACACGTGCTTGTGGATACTGAGATTTTTATCGTGGAAGTGATCGAACGAAGACGAGAACCGAACTGGGACATGAAATAAAAAAACGGATGCTGATGATGAGATGCACGCGTTGGTCGATGAGGCACTCGCGTTCGAAAGCGGTCCACGCGCGCGTGTAACTGATGTTGCTCGTGTGGCCCGCTGCTATCGGAGTCGAGCGCGAAACTACGAAATGAAAAAGAAAAAAAAAAATACGTTGCCGGGTGGAAGGCACGAGAAATGGCGGTTCGGTCGCTACGAAGAGCGCACTATTCGCGACACCGAATAGACGAACTCCGGACTCTACGCGGGAGGGGCGATCGAAAGAGGGAGACAGAGAAAGAGAGGGAACAGTCGAAAAAAGTGCTCCGTTCTAATATCCGTGCGTAGAATGTGCGTCCACAACACTCCGACACCCAAAAACTCCGAATAAAAAAATGGGTAAAAATATATATATTTACTATACGTTATGCAGGAATGAAAACATTTCTTCCACTTCTTTTGATAACGATCATTTAAAAATTTCTAATTTATTCATCGTATTCAAGGATACAAAGATAGATTTGTATAAAATACATCTATTGCTTTCAATGAAAAGACAAAACACTACATTTATAAAAATGTATCTTTTTTCTTCTATTTTTTTGGAAATCTTTTAAGCGCAGAGATAAACTATATCATTTTGCAATTTCCTCCTCAGTTGTTTTTTAAAGCAGTAGATACAAAAAAATATTTAAACATACAACACATAATTAATTTTTCTTGTAAAATATTACCCTCTTAATAACTTTTCAGCGCTAACAAAAGGTTTACTTCGGTGATAAAATGTAATACATGAGAATGAATCTTCTCCATCTAATACAATATACTGAGGACGAACGGTGAAGCGAGAAAATGTCAATAATTGTACAACTAGAAAACAAATGCATGAAACATAAGATTGTCTCGACAATTCAGTATTTTGATTGTTCCACTAAAGGGAATTTATATGGTTATATATAATTAGATATTGAGCGAGGAAAGAGTAATTTTTTGATGGTGATATACAAGTTTTGCGAGTGACTAGTATTACCCCATTCGTTCTTATATGGGTCATCGACATCGATGCAAATGCGATCGTGAACAAGAGATAAAAAAATTAAAAAGGACAAAGAGAGAGAGGGGGGAGGGGAGAGAGGGGGGGGGGGGGGGAGAGAGAGACAACAGTTGAATCAAACGAGTGGGGCAAATTGCCCGCGGCTAAGATTTAAGAACCTGAGTGTGCGCTAACTTCCCTCTCTTAATCCCCCTTCTCTTTTTATCTATAGTGCTATCTTTATTCCTCCTACATCTAACATATACTCTTAATGTTTTGTTCTAGGCACTATACGCAGTTGCCTAGGCACCAGAGGGACCGACACGCACACGCACACGCACACGCACACGCACGCGCGTGCGCGCGCGCACCACACACACAGAGCATAGCTCTCTTCGCTTGTTTAGCTTCGAAAAGGCATCTACAGGGTGTCCCGAAATATACATTCCAAATTTACACCAATGACCAAATCGCAAAATTTTGAACGGGAAAGCCTTATAGCCATTTCCCTACCGAATATATCCTTCGCAAGGTTTGGATTAGCGCGTGAAGAGAATTTATAAATGTTCCAGCACTCAGTCGTATAAAAAAAAATCGATGTGCGCATTATCAAGTTTTGAGATTTTTTATTTTTGTCGTTTGATTCGCGTGATGATTACCATCGACTGCACTGAAGTTCTGGCTATTCTGTGAACAATAACTTCTGACGACATATTCCGATGGCATAGTATATTCAATTGACACACTTAGAAAACACATCTCGTTGTTTCAACTAGGATCTAGCTTAATAAAATCAATTTGTTTCCGTATCTTACAGCCTAATGGAGTTATAATTAATTTGAAGCTATCATTTTCTTCGATCACAATATTTTTTATATTTTCGATTAATGAAAAATTCATTCATTCAAATATTTTTTGTTTTCAATTAATAAAAAGTTGTTTAAAATTAAAAACTATTTTTTTTTTTAACCGGCGTTCTGGTCTTGCCTCTAAGCCAGAGTGTCGGGAGGTTCTCGGTTCGAATCCCGGTCCCGTAGCTTTTTCACGAAAATTAAATATGAACGTGACCAGCTCCAGATGTATATATGAGGCATACACAAGTATTTGTACATGTGTATGTCACATGTATACAGCTGTGGTTCATGTTTACATTCTCGTGACAAGGCGTGAACGTAGCTCCGGCACTACGAGGCGAACCCAGGACCGGTTGGAGTGGCACAGATTATCCGCAGTTTCCCTGGGCCCATGGAATCGAGTGCCATGACAAATGCGCTACAGAGGGGGAAATCGGATGCGGTCGCATAGAGGCCTGGTTACTGATCAGGATGAGACCCCTAAGGGGGGACTGACTACTGACCCTGGCCGACCCTGTAATAGACGAAAACCTCTGGGCAGGGGGAAAATAAATATGAAAAAAACTATTCATTTTTATTTTTCTTGTTCGTGCGTTTATCGGCCGCACAGGAAAAATTAGTCTTGGCAGGACGCCCCGGTCGAGGTTCTGAGAAGCTTTCCCGGTAAGAACCCGGAAGAAACCCGCATAGGCACGTTTCCGGGACTCTTAGGTCAGCATTCCAGTCTCGCCGAGACTCTTTCCGATACTTTCCAGCACTTTTTTGAAGAATCTTGCCGAAACTATTTACGAAACTTTTTCCGAGTCCCGCCAAGACTCTTTCCGATACTGTTCAAATCTCTTTCTGAGAGTCTCGCCGAGATTCTTTCCGATACTTTCCGAAATTCTTTTCAAGAGTCTCGCCCGAGACTCTTCTCGAAATTTTCCGAAAATTTTTTCGAGGATCGCCTAAAATTCTTTTCGAGAGTGTCCAATATATTTTTTTTCTCTTCATATTGATAGATAGATTGATGGTGATAATGAATGACATTGGATGACATAACTTTTTTATATTGTTTCAAGGCCTTAGGCAAGACAAAGTGCATTGGCAGCAGTGGCTTTGGTCTTTGGAAGCAGATCACATAGCCTGCGATTTGATAATATTGAGTCGCAATCCGGACGAAACTATATAGAAATTGGGCGGACTATCCGTGGATCCGAAATAAGGCCACCTGTAGAGTAAAATTGGACGGTCCCCAAAATTTTGTTTTTCCGACCGGTAGATGACATCGAGCCTTTGTCGTTCGCGTCCTCGTATAGCCTGCTCGATTCTTATATAGTCCTGTTAAGATTTTAACTCAATATAAAAAATCGCTTATATGATCTTATTCCAATCGATACCAACATTTTGTCTTGCTTCAAAGCATCCGATATTTTTTCTATCTCTTATCTCTTAATCTTAACCTTCGTCAGCTAACGATCTTTTCGGCAACCGTTAAAGCTTACGATGGGTCGTTCGTGTCTTTCACTTATTTTACAATATTTTAACTTTTGAAAAGATCTGAAAAAATTTATGGGCCTTCTTTGGACCCTTACCTAAATGACCATTTGTCCCACCCGAAAAAAAAAAAAAGTTAATAACAATTTCATACAAAATGTGGAGACGTGCAGGCATTTTTCACGACAATGTTTAAAAAATCATATCTCCTATGATTTTTCAAATAAATTGAAAACTCCAACGCCATTTTTTCATTGAAATGACAACCTTTTAGGAAAAAAATAGGAAAATAAGAAATTTCGAGGGTTGAAATTGGACCCTTACTTTTCATCCTGAAAAATTACTATTTCCTGACCTCCGTATGTGTTTAAATGAAGGAAAGGATATTCGGAAAAACTTTTTCGTGTATGAAATGGTATTTTCTTATAATATTTATTAAATTTTTATTAAAAAATGAATTTTGCGTATACAATTATAGAAATATATACTTTTATTTTAATTTTTTTATTTGCAGTCTGAGCATACAACCATTCGATGCTCCGCGCAAACGGGTTTACCGCACCCTATACAACAAAATTGTGTTTTTTTATCTTTTGAAGCCGGACAAAAAACACCTTTTTCGTTTTGGTAGTCTGTCGCTCCCCTGAGGCTCATTTTCCGAGTGACCTAATATTACGGACAAGGATACACTGGAAAAAAAATTAAAGTATTGCCAACTACGCGATGAGGTTGAACGAATTTCGTTGCGCCAATAGTCATATTACGTTTAGTTAATCATCCGGTGGTTGATCCATAGAAAGTCATGTCGTTGAGACAATTACACCACGATTTTGTCGCTAAATTTTAATTTATTTCAGTTGAGTGTATTTCATGTGATACAACCGCAATAAATGGTTACATTGAAAAAAAAATAAAACTTGAAATACAGAATCGATTGAATTTGAAATAATCACACGGAGGTTGAGTTTTATACGGTTTGTCCGTGACTCGATAAAATAATAGCATCGAATAAACTTCTCTGCGAGAATTGAATTCAATGACACCATAGATCAACGGAATATAATTTGTGATTAAGCTAATTACCTAGTAGTAATTTGGATAAAATCTGTTGTTATTATTCAAACAAATAAACCTCTTGCTAAAGCTACTAAAATTTTGTTGCGCAAACAATAAGTTTTGTTTAACACGAATTATATATATTGTAGCCGGACAGCCTTATTCCTTGGCTAGATTTCTGGTGTGGCAGAAATCCGCTAGAGGGCCACGGGCGGAGCGCTCTCGCGTAAGCGTCGCACCACCCGTGTGCCCATAAGGCTTCGACATTGAATCGTTGAATATCGATCACTCCGACCGACGGTCGTCGAGAAAACTCGAATCCTTGTTTTACGAGGTAAAAAGGTCTAAGGCCTTTTATCGTACAATTAAAGTACGCTGATATAGAAAACTTTTGCCACCTAATTATGCCAGGATAGGCGCTCTTACTAGAGTAAAAAATCGATCAATCGTTTTTACTATTAAAAGTCGCAAAATACAAAATCAAAAATATAAAATAAAAAATATTCCAAAAAATATGTATATAAAAAAAAATTTCAAATATTTCTTACAGTCATTTCAAAATCATAATTGTTCGGTACAATCACTATACGTTTTAATTACACAATGCAATTCATTTAATCCAAACGTGATTGACACAATTGACTGAAATACTTTTCCGCATTTCCCGAGCAATGCGATGATATTATTTCAAATATTTATTGAATTTTATTCAAAAAATGTTTTGGTTCTATTGAATATTTAAAATTTTACTTCAAATTGCGGGCATAGTTGGCTCAACAAAATACCTTTAACTACGCACGGAGGTTGCGTCAACTACGCCATTGGTTTCGCCGTATCCAACCTCAGGGCCAGTTGAGCGTAGTTGAGCCAACTACGTCTCCGTTCTTGACACTATGCCTTTTTTTCAGTGTACGCGTAAATGTCGTGATAGCTTTGGATTAGCCGTTCGCCGTTCCAATTGCGGATGCACTAATTTTAATACTGAGTTTTTTATGAATTCAATTCCCGTCATATTATTATTTTCCGATATTAGGTTATGTAAAACGATTGCGTTTATTCCCGCTTGATCGAGTATACCAAAAAATACTCGCATCGGCCATCTTTTTGTTGTCCGGGCAGTGGTGTACGCGGACATTATTTTATCAAAGACATCGACTCCTCCTTTCGTTGCATTATAAAATTCAATTATTTCGGGCTTACCCGATTGTCCAGCAATACCTTTTCGGTGAACAGTCGATAGTAGAAGTACTACTTTATTCCTTTTTGGACAAAAAGAAAGGAGAGTGAGGCCCTTGCGATTTTGATACGCGTAACGAGTGTATCCGGACGCTGCTGGTCTAACGAACCTTATCGGAATTTCCCATTTATTTTTCCGGATCGTTCCAACCGCGTCGAGACCATATTCATTATATAATTTTTCATAAATGTTCACTGTTGTGAACCAATTATGGAATGTAATAATTTGATTTGTGTGGTAGATTGGCTCGGTCAAAACGCAAACGTAATATTCAGGTACTTTTTCATTCTTTTTCAGTGTGGCTTTTCCTGCGTACGGAATAGTGTTATACATATATGATGTTTTGGCATCGTTCATCGAAATTATTTTTATACCGTAACGTGCGGGTTTTAACTTTATATACACGCGAGCACCGTAATTACCGCGAAAACCGAGTAGCTGTTCGTCAATTGTTAAATTATTCGAAGGAGAATAATTGATTCGGCACTTTTCGATGAATAAGTCCCAGAACTCCCTAATTGGAGTAAATAAATCAGTCTCCCTTCTCTCGGCTCTAGTTTGCTTATCGTCAAAGCGTAGAACGCAGTCAATGAATTTGAAACGCTCGCGACTCTTGACGGTTACGAAAAATGAGGTACTGAATTCCGACGACCACATCTCAATGAGAGACATTTTGGCTTGGTGTTGTAAGCCCGCAAAATACAATAGTCCAATAAATGCTTTCACTTCTATTATAACCGTTTCCCGATAGGTCGCAATATTCTCGTCTTCGTCCCTCGTACTCAAGTAATTTCGTATTTCTTCGTTGGTGTGAGTAACGATGATGTTGACTATTTCGTCTGTGAATAATAAATTCCAGGCGTCGATCGTGCTCCGAATGGTCATGGCGTTCGCAGTTGGAGTGGGAAAATAAACTACCAGTGGTGTAGACCTTCTTCCTCGATTTTCCGGTGCATTTTTCGACCACTTATAGCCACTTTTTCTACGTATATAAACTCTCGTTGCTTGTGTTTCGCCCGGTTCTTCAGCTCGCTGCTCCGTTTCCGATTCAGAATGCGAACCTTCGCTATTACTTTCAAAATTGTCGCATTCTTGATCTGTACTCGCGACTTCTTCATCCTCGATACTATCTTCCTCTTCTGAGGCTTCTTCATCGAAATAGTCGACAATTTTTCGACGCCGGAGCGTATATATAACCTCGCTGGGGTTTCGTGTCGCCATTTTGCTATAAAAAAAAAAAATCTGAGACCAATTTAGATACACTTTGTCTGATTAAATGAACGTATTTTTCACGAAAACACAAAAAAAAAGTCATTTTTACTTACTTTGAAGCTAACGACGGGTCGTTCGTGTCCTCCGTCGACTTCACCAACTCGCGCTGGTTACAAACAGAATGAGAAAAAATTCCGGGACTTGGCCCGCGGGTTACCCCCTCCCTAAACATTCCCCTCCCCCCCCCCCCCCCCGGTTCCAAATTTTTACCGGCAAGGGTCTACGAGAAAATGTAACAGAAAATTTTTGCCCGGACACGAATGAATTGGAGGGTTAAAATTGTGTATCGACTGTGCAAAATATCGCAACGATTCTCAAAAAATCGCGCCCTGACAGATTTTTCTATCCAAGATTCATGGCTAGATAGAAAGTATCAGAAAGGGTCTCGGCGAGACTCTTGAAAAGAATTTAAGAGAGTCCCGGAAAGAGTCCCAGCGAGACTGTTGAAAAAGTATTGGAAAAAGTTTCGAAAATCGTCTCGGCAAGATTCTCTAAAAAAGTGACGCGAAGTATCGGAAAGCGTCTTGGCGATACTTCGGAAGACTGACCTAAGAATCCCGGAAATGTGAAAATGCGGGATTCTTCCGGGACTCTTGCCGGGATGGCTTGCCAGGATTCTCGCCGGGCATCCTGCCGGGACAAATTTTTTCTGCGCGGGTCCTTGCGGGCTTTTACGAGCCAATCCCATCGCTGTAATCTCACTTTTCCCCATTTCACTAATTCCCACGTTCCTGTTGGACCTTCCAAGAGTATTGTCAGCAACTACGCTTTCGTAATACACTGCTGTATCACATTTGCACACGAGGGCCAAGGAAAAGTGTGGAAAACCCGGCGGATACAGGCGGAAAGACGTGAGTTATGCGTTTCACTGCGATCAGCTGACGAGCTGATATTTTTTTCTCACCAGTTTTCTCGAAAACGGTGACAAATGTCTTGACCAATTTTTTGCATGTCTTCCTAGATGTGGCGGACAGTGTTCTTATGTATAGTTTGTCAAAATCTATTGCGTACTTGCTTTGTTAATTAACATTGCCGTTTCATCCCATTTGACCATTCGCAAATGATCATATAAAACAGTCCTCGACTATCGACTACTTCACGCGGTTGAGCGTTGCTAATTTCAGTCCAAACTGCCGCCCATCGTTTAGTACCGCGTTCGTCCATGTTTTATTTTTTAGGTTATGACGAAGTTATCATTCACATTGATATTTAATATTTCGTCCTGAGTTATCAATACACATATCGACTGAAAAAAATTTAATAATAATAAATAAATCCTTTGCAGAAAAACATTATTATTCTTGAAATGTAATATATTTATTGCAAAATAATTGTTGAAAAAAAAATAAATGAATAATTTATAAAAACTCCCGAGTGCAAAAACTATGGAAATAAAAAAAACTGTATTATCTGAAATAACAAAACACTAAAACACATTGGGGGGTTTTCAACCAATCGCCCCCGCGAATGTTACTTCCACGGCCCAGGGTCTTTCCAACTATTCCTCTACTCTTCCCTCCATTTTCTCCCATACGTGCGGCTGCAGCCGACTTATTCCCGCACTGTATCGCATTTACCGAGGGCGAAGGGAAACTGCAGAAAATCTTGCCGATACAGACGGTGCCCGACTAATCTCCGCGGGTGGCAATGCGAGCACGCTCAAAGCACAGTCACCAGAGGCGCTCAAGGCAGGCACCTCCTCAGCTGTGATGCAATGAGCCAGCCAATGCACGGCTAGAGGGCTACCGTCCGGACGATGAGAACCGTCCACAGGAGGCCACCTAAGCCGTACACCGACCGCTCATGCGTCACAGAGAGGAGTTTGGCCATGGATTTATGAAGGTGGAATCCGCACCACCCGGAATTGCAGCAGAAACACTTGAAAAAATTTTCAAATTTTCATTGGTGTTTTGGCCGGGATTCGAACCCGGGACCCGCGGCGTGCGAGTCCGAGCCCTTATCCACCGGACCAACCGCTCTCCCTACGAAACACTAAAATATTTATAAATATAATTATAATAGTACTAAAAAATTTCAAACAAAAAAATTGTATTCAAAGAAGTCTTATGAAAATAAATTCAAAAAAGTCTAAAAACTGTGGGTCGATAAAAATATATCAATAAAAAAAAAATATGACGTATACCGTGAAAATATTACAAGAAGAAAAAAAATTGTTTTGAAAAACAAAAAAACTCCCGTTTGCTATAATAGTATAACTCCATGAAAATATATTGTTTAAAAAATGTTTCAAAAAAATAAAGCAATGTTAGAAAATAAATTAAATAAAAACTCCCCACGAGTAGTAATAGTGAACTTTAAAAAGTGTGAAATAACAGTTGATCGAAAATAACATAGATAAATAAAAAATCATTCGATTAGTAAGTGCAACTTCCTCAAGATTCAATTTTTCTGGTCAATTTCATTGATGGTAGGATAAGTGGCTTACAAGCAAAAATTAAAAATAAAAAAGTAATATTCAAAAGTTAAATGAATGTACGAAAAATGTGGGTACTGAAAAAAAAATGTACAACCAATATAAAATTAAAAATGTTATAATTATAATCGAATGCAATTGTGGTCGGAAGATGTCTCTAATTAAGTCATTGAATGAGAAAAGATACGTCCCCCGACCACAATTGAATTCGATTATAATTATAACATTTCTTCCAGTCCTCCATAAAATGTATGCAAAGGTTCAAAAAGATTGATTATTTTTTTCACTTAAAAAAAAAAATTCCCGAAAACCAATTTTCTTTTTACTTAAACTGTTAATAAAAATAATGTTTTTATGGTTAGAATTGCATACCTGATCATAGTTCATCTTATTTCAGTGTTTGCATTACTCCGGATATCAACTTGTGCGGAAATATTTTCTCACTTACGCCGGGATTCGATCCGATCTACCAATTGATCTTTGACCCAACGTGCACGCACGTTACACTATTATTTAATTGAGAAATTTTGGTTCAAAAATGTAACACATGCTGCAGATACGCCATGCACATATTACACAGTATATTTAATCAATCTATAAGTGACAGAGTTCTCAAAGTAAGACAGAAATAGTCACAGTAAACTTAAATTCCATTTAACAATAACAATAATATCAAATATAAACGATAATAAATTGAACTATTAATAAAAAATATTTATTATTATATGATTAAGGTAATAATAAATATAATTATGGTTTATATTTTATTATTAATATTTATTCATTAATAAGTAATTATTTCTAATTGTGTATAAATAACTAGACATATTCGATGTTGCAAAAAATAAGCTTTATTCCTTAAAAAAAAAAACACGTTTGTTTGTGAATTGAAATGACAAGAGCAGATTCAGATTTTTCGTCCAATCGGAGGAATCCATATCAGTTTTGATATTATTTAAATATTACAATTTATTTTAACCCCTTAAACGGTAATGACGCCATTTGGCCATATACCGCATATGGCCAAATGGCGTTAATGCCGCTCAAGGGGTTAATGAGAACTACTGTAATGAAGATGGACTAGATCCTTAAAAATTTAACTCAAATGCATCATGTTTTAATGATATTGGCAACCCTGACGTTTCCCGATCGGGTTCTGGCCTGGCAGTATTAGGGCGATAAATTTAAGGCTACCTCGACAATGCCCGTCCGGGCCCTTAATAAGTTTCCTCACTGAAGCCTTTTCTTGTACACTCAACCTGCCCTGTTATTCCCCTTGTAGGGCTTTGTTTGGCTGTATTAGTATAGGGAATCCACATTTCGGCAGTTACGGGGCCCAAATTTATTTCGGGCTGCCCTAATAATTTTCCATATGAGATTATAGTATCTCATGAATAGTGCATCGGAGACAAAAAGAAGTAAGGGCGTTTTTTTCAGGCAACCTTTTCTTTTAGGTCTCTAATGCTACGGAATACTGTCATGTCGGAACCACATAGTATGTAGCGCATTTTGTGATTATGTACCTATTAGAAAATAAAAGAAGAAAAAAGAAAGTGACGGAACGAAGGACCGTGGTGTGGATGTCGCGATATCGTCTGTCCCAGAGCGGACTGACCTCTAATCCAACACGTTTGATGGCCGGAAACCAAAAGACGAAACGCAACATCGATCATCATTTCCTCTGATACTCTATGAATCTCTTTTTTTTTTTTTTTTTTTCAATTATTATTTTTTACCTTTTTATCTTGTATACCTATCGATCTATCTGAAGTACAACTTCGATATCTGTGCGGCTAATATTGTGTTTCCCCGAATTCGTACACAAATTATAAAAAATTTCATTTTAACGCGGCGTCCATTTCTTTTCGCTTTTTTCTCTCATGGAGAAAAATAATGTAGATATGAAAAAAAATATTGAAACCGGATTGAATGAGCGATTTCTTTTGGATCAAAGAATTGTCAACCTTCATCCTTATATTATTATAAATGGAAAACAAAAAAATGCTAAAAATTGTCGGTCAAGTTACAAATGGTAGACAAGTTCATTGATCTCAAGAACTGCGATAGAGGGCATCATTACAAAAAACGGTGAATGCTACGGCTGCTTCGTTGGTGTGCTATTTTTCGGATGAATCATAAGCCCACCTCGTATTGAGAGATTTCTAATTTTTGCAACCTCTTCCCACACACGAGAGTTTCTAATTCTTTCGAATTCTTTACACACGCGAGTGTGTGCGGAAAAATTTAATTAAAATATGACCTCCGATGCGCGGCATTAAATCATTGACGAAAAAAAAGCGAAATTCCACTCAATTTACATCTCTGTGTGGATTGTCATACCAATTCAATGCCAGGTACCTTTGACCCTTACTCCATTTGAGCAAAACGTTTGTTAGAAATTAATCACCCCGTAAAGTTTCATTGACCTTGAGAAATGTGACGAATATCATCACAATAAAAAAAAAGAGAACGGCTTCCGCTCCACAAATATACCAAGTTGTTGTTTCAAATGGCTTGAACTATTCTCGATAGATTTCTAATTTCAGATAGCTCACGCGAGATCGGAGATTTCTTGTTTTTTACAATGCGATCAGCGAATAATTTCGAACTGTCTGAAATTTTACAACGTTCCTAGAAACGTCACCCACCTTTATTTCGAAATGTTCGTGCATGAACGATAGAAGACTTTTATAGTTGTCAAGCATCAAATGGAGCAGAAAGCAATAGAGATATTTGAATGTTAATGAAATAATTTGCTATCGTTTCTATACTGTTAATTGCGCTTTCGGCATCAATTTTTTTTTAAATGCCGTATAAAATGTAGAATCATTGTGTAATCAAGATAGCCTTGAATATATTTAAAAAAATCGAAAACTAAATACATTTTTTTTGTATCGAACTATGTTTATAAGCCCGCGCAGAAAAAGTCAGTACCGGTGAGACTCTCGCTGAGACTTCTCGCCGTCAGTCTTGGCGATGTCTCACCTATGCACGTTTCCGGAACTCTCGCAGGTCAGTCCTCTGTAAAGTTTCATCGAGACTCTTTCCGATACATAGGTGAAATTTTTTGGAGCATCTTACCAAGACAATTTTTGAAACTTTTTCCAAGTCTCGCCAAGACTCTTTCCAAGACTTTTCATAACCATACTTTCACGGAAAAAAATTAACTGCTGTTTTTACTGGGATTTCCATAAAACTTTACAGTTTTCCACATTAGTAGCGCCTTCCGGACGCGTAAACATCAATTTTTGCCAATCAATCAATTGCCTGTGGTGAAAAATACTAATACTGTATTTTCCACCAAATGTCCATCAAACGAATTTTTACAGTGTCGAACAGTAAAAAGTACACGCTACATTCATCCCGTTTTTATAGTGTGAAACCGTAAAAAGTATACGAAATAATAAACTGAACTTATCTTCATCAGAATTACCTAAACATAACCATAAAATTGTTTAAAACAAATAATTTTTTTTAAATTCTTTAATTATAACTGCATTTTCAATCAAACTTTCTCACATCCATCACTTGCCACATAAATTTATGCCGAAAAATTTTCCTACCTATATTGAGATTCGATCTGACTTACCTATCTATGACCTAACGCGCACGACGCTACCTATTACACCACTATTTACTTGGCAATTATTGGTAAAAAAAAGTGATACGTACATATCCAATCCGGAATATAATCGGTATCGTCAATGAATAATCTAGGAGACAAGTCTTTTGAAAGCAAGAAAAATTTGAAATATAAAAAATATCGAATTTTCATATATTACAATGTATCATGTACAGTGCCTGCATTTAATGCCTGGACATTCTAAAATACTACCACTCTGTGAAGTTGCCATCATCGGTCGATTTTCGACCGAATTTCAGATTGATGTGTCACGAGTCATTCCTAACCCGTGAGGCGATATAACCTCGTGAAGAAATGACAGCGCTTAGGCGTCGCAACTGCAGCGTAAAGGCAGGCACCTAAAATGGTTGAAAGGATGAAAATTATGAATGCGAAATTGAGAAAAGAGAACATACAGAACCCGTTTCAGAATAAATATAAAACATAAATACGATGAGTAATAATATCCGGAATAACAATAGTGATGCACTGAAAAGTGGAGAATAAATAAATTGAAAACATACACGGAACATTTTCTTATTGTAACGATACTTTTACAGTCACTACCGAAAATTAAAAAATAGAAACTAGACATTAATTTACTATAAAACAACGTTGAAAGCAATGATTTTTTTAACGTATGCAAATTAAAGGACTGACCGACCGGCTACTACAAATGCATTCGTTTGCAGCTTAATGATTTTGAACTTGATAATAGATTACAACTCATTCAATATTGAAATATTCGAATTTCCAATTGACGCGTATGGAACAATAAATTTACTGCTAATCCAGGTGAATCTAATGTAAGAGATGATGACATATGAGTATTTTGACTGTTCAGTTCCCAAAACGACGTCTATCATCAGTGGATTCATGTGTCTTGGCGTAATGAAAACTTTATAAATATTTTTTACTTTTTACTGTAGTCTCGTAGATGATACAACCATACTCGGCCCATAAACCAAGTGAATCCAATGTTGAGTGCAATGGTTTTTGCAAGCCTTGAGTATACTAAAACCAGTTTACCTACGTTGGATCTTGGATTCATTTGGAGATTTATAAAAATTCACATCATAGGAATTTCATTACATTCATTGTTGCATTCTCGAGCGACACTTTGGAGTCATCGAATTCTACATTTCCCAGATGAATCCAACATAAAATATGATGACCTGTAATTATTTTGATCGGTTTATCTTCAAAATTATGTCAGTAATTGCTGAAATCATCTGTCGTCGAGCATTCAGAAAAAATCTCATCGTTTCTCAGCTCGTATTGCAATCGAGTAAATGATACCCAGAACCTTTTAAGAAAAAAAAAAATGAATCCAACGTTAGAGTTAATGGTCTCTGCGAAACATGCTCCTTCAGGAACTGGATAATCTGCTCTTGCAGTTGGATTCGTTTGCAGCTTAATGAAAATTCAAGTTGATACTGAATTAGAACACATTCATTTTGGTAATATTTGAGTTTCAATGCGACAGATACGAAATAACGAAATTCTTGGTTATCCAGATGAATCTGATCTAAAAGGTGATGACATCCACTTATTTTGTCTCTTCAGTATACCAAAAAATGTCTACTATGAGTGGATTCATCTGCCATAGCGCAATGCAATTTTTTTTCTATCCTAACTTTTGCACAAAGTCTTGTAAACGATACGACGCCACTCGGTCCACAGAATGAATGAATCCAATGTTGAGTGCAATGGTTTTTTCAACGCCTCAAATTTTTTTCACTTATATTTATTCATTTTTTTCCTTTATTGCTTCTTATGATTTTCTCCAAAACGGTCGATTTTTTTTTTGTTAACCTTGAATGACATATATTCCTTTCAACAATTTTGTTCTGTAAAAATTTTGATATTTAGCGATTCGCAATGAATCTGAAAAAACTCAACTACCTGTTAAGTATTACGACCATTGAAATACAATTATAGAATAACAAAAAACATAATTAACGGACAACACCACTGTGACGGCTTCAAAAAATCGATTTTTTGAAAACCATTTTAAAAAATCTAAAATACTTTTAAGATTGAAATGCCGTTGGACCCAGGTCAAAAAAATAATTATTTTCGTAGATATTGAATATTTTGTGGAGCGGTGCAGCGGTCCGCGTCGCTCGGGGTCCCAAGTTTGAACGCGTTTTTCTCAAAACCACTTTTTTGAGTGCGGCACGCAGCAGAACTCGAGCAATTTTTATCGGATCGACTTCAAATTTTTACTGTATCAATAAAAGTAGATTATCTAGAGAAGTACATAAGATTTTTTCGATATCTCAATAATTATAAAAGTTATAGCCTATTTTCGACGAGAAATGTTGCTCAAAAATCATTCTTTAATTTCAAAGGCGTACCTATTTTTTAAAAATCAATATTTTTCCAAATCCCTATGTACTTCTCTTCAAAATATCATATTATTAACGAAAACACTCGGTATTTTTTTCAGATCGACGTTGAAGAGAGTTCTGCTGCGTGCCGCGAACCACTGCGGAGATGACGCGAGAGCTTCCCCAGCGCCACCATGCGGCGTGAAAAATGTGAAAAAAATGTTTTTTGATACATTAATAAACAAGGAACAAAACCCAAAAAATTTTTTTCGAATATCTCTTTTTTTCCCACAAAAAAAAATTCTTGAAAAATGTGAAAAAAATAGGGGGTCACAGTGGTGTTGTCCGTTAACAAATTGTTAATTGGTGAAAAAAACGTTTTTCAACAACCAATTGGACAATTTTTCTTTTCGTCGCATTAAACCAATTCGTTGATTTTCTAAACTACTCTTGAATTTTTTGGAAATTTTTTTTTTCCAATCCTTTTTTTGTATTTTTTGTCAGATAAAATACAATGTTATGATGCTGCGCAACGACAGCAGTGACGACGAAGCTACGAAAATGAGGCTACGATGATGATGCTATGACGGCACGACTGCGACAACGATGCTACTTCGCAGCCACGAAAATGATATACGATGAGGACAGCGGTCAGGATCATGTTAGATCGACGACAGCAAGAACTTTATCTCTTTTCCCCCTAAAACTCACACCAATCAAAGTGGATCAGATTTCAGAATTCAGCCATCTTTGAAACTTTATGAACATTGATTTTCAGTATTAATAATTATTAAAAGTTATTAATAAATTACTGAAAGAACATATTTTTCAAGAAATAATGAAATATTTTTTTCGTTACCTGAAATGAATTTGGTTATTTTATGAACTAAATACATATGAATTTATATAGAATATTCCCTTTTTTTGTAGATCTTCGCCTTACAAAAAATTTATGAACGATGACGAATTTTGCACATCTTTTTGTAAAAAGATTCAGAATCACATATGGGTCATTCCATGTCAAATCGACCAATGAATGGAATCGACCCCTTTCGATTTGGATGAACTCTTGTCAGGAGTTTTCTTTTATCATAAAACGAAGTCCTGCCAAAAGAAAAAAAATCAAAATTTTTTTTTCGAAAGTTATGCGCAATTCAAAATTTCACCATTTTTCGAATTTTTCAAGTTTATTTTTTAAATATCTCAAAAACTACCATAGTTACAAAAATGGGCTTGGGTTTGTTTTAAAGAGGATATTTGGGGCTGCGAATAAAAAAATATTTTGAAAAGAATTTACGGAAAATGCTGAGTTGGCAGAATTTTGAAATTTGAAAAATCATAAAAATCGAAGTTCAGTATTAAATTTTTGACTCAATTTTTTTAATATAATGCCTTTAATTGATCCAAAAATATCCTGAAATTTTCAAGAGGGTGTTTTTTTTAAATATGAATTTTTGAATTTTAATAAAAATATTGTTTTTTTGCAACTTCTAAATAAAGTAAAGTTAAGCAAATATTTAGTTTTGTAATTTTGAGCAATAAAAAATTAAATCTACGACATAAGCATGTAAAAATAATAACATAATAGAAATTACTTTTTTTATTTATGTGGTTTCACTTTGAAAAACAAATCAGTTAAGAAGTGGCATATTCTTTGTATCTACTACTAAAGTTTATTCTACTAGATAATTACCATGGGAGATAGAGATCTCTAGAGAGGTCTCTATTCTCCATGATAGTTACACTTGTAGAGGTCAGTGAATTTATTATTATTAATGTACTCGCAGCCCCCTGGCACAGGCGAATAAAAATAGTTCGCGATATGTCCTTACCGCACCATGGCGCTAGTAGTCATCTGCTCGGTAGTTACCATTCGGTGTATATCTATATATATACAGCGAGCAGATGACAGCTAGCGACATGGTGCGGTAAGGACATATCGCGAACTATTTTTATTCGCCTGTGTCAGGGGGCTGCTAGTACATTAATAATAATAAATTCACTGACCTCTACAAGTGTAACTATCATGGAGAATAGAGACCTCTCTAGAGGTCTCTATTCTCTTTTTAAACTTTAGTAGTAGATACAAAGGCCACTTCTTAACTGATTTCTTTTTCAAACTGAAACCACATAAATAAAAAAAGTAATTTCAATTATGTTATTATTTCTGCATGCTTATGTCGTAGATTTAATTTTTTATTGCTCAGAGTTACGAAACTAAATATTTGCTTAACTTTACGTTATTTAGAAGTTGCAAAAAAATTTTTTTTTTATTAAAATTCAAAAATTCATATTTAAAAAAGAACACCCTCTTGAAAATTTCAGGATATTTTTGGATCAATTAAAGGCATTATATTTAAAAAAATTGAGCCAAAAATTTAATACTGAACTTTTTGATTTTGATGATTTTTCAAATTTCAAAATTCTGTCAACTCAGCATTTTTTGTAAATTTTTTTCAGAATATTTTTTTATTCACAGCCCCAAATATCCTCTTTAAAACAAATCCAAGCCCATTTTTGTAACTATGATAGTTTTTGAGATATTTAAAGAATAAACTGGAAAAATTCAAAAAATGGTGAAAATTTGAATTGCGCATAACTTTCGAAAAAAAATTTTTAATTTTTTTTCTTTTGGCAGGACTTTGTTTTGTGATAAAAGAAAACTCCTGACAAGAATTCACCCAAATCGAAAGGGTTCGATTCCAACCATTGGTCGATTTGGCATGGAATGACCCATATACAAAATTTCTAAAACATCGAAAGAACAGTTTCTCAAGTATTGCCTCCAAAAAAGAGACGAAAAGAGGAATTGCAAAAAAAAGAACAACTTTACAAAAAAAATCAAAAGTATTCTGGAAAATTAACGAAAAAACAATCGTTTTTTCCTGTTTTGAGCAAAATTTATGATTTTTTATGCATTTTTTAAAAGTTTTTGCGAATACTATAAAAAACGGATGACTATAAATAAATTCATATGTCTTTAGTTTAGAAAAATACACAGCCTCATTTCATATGACGAAAAAAAAAATGTTTCATTATTTGTCGGGGAATATTTTATTGAAACGATTTACTTAACCCTTGCTTGCGACACCTCCGCGGAGTAACACGCTTGTCAAACGAAGGCTGGGGTGTAATCCACCCCTAGGTGGCAAGCAAGGGTTAAAACATTCGAGATTTATTATTACTGAAAATCAATGTTTGTCTAGTTTCAAAGATGACTGAATTTTTTCTCTGCTTATTATTGTATGATTAGTGCGAATCGGCATGAATTTCGAAAGTCTCGGTCACTCTCCTGGAAAAGAGTTTCGAAAAATCTTGGAAAGTCTCGGCGGGACTATCGGCAAAATTTTCCGAAAATCTCTGACTTTCGGCGAGATTCTTAAAAAAAAAGTTTCCGAAAATATCGAAAAGAGTCTCGGCGAGATTCTCGAAAAAAATTTCGGAAAATCTCGAGAAAAATCTCGGGCATACTTCAAAGTATGGTTGCGAAAAGTCTTGTAAAGAGTCTTGGCGAGACTTGGAAAAAGTTTCAAAAACTATATTGGCAAGATTCTCGGAAAAATGTCAGCTAAGTATCGGAAAGAGTCTTGATAAAACTTTACAGAGGACTGACCTGCGAGTGCCGGGAACGTGCTTAGGCGAGACATCTCAGCGAGACTATCGCCGAAAGTCTCGTCGGTACTAATTTTTTCTGCGCGGGTAGCCATTATAATATTTAGTAGAAATAGCGTACACTTATTTAATATCATGTAAATACCAGCACACTTTTTCTTCCTCTCACAGTTTTTCGTTTGGCGCACAGTACTCATTTCACGGTCAACTTTTTTTTATCTTTTCTTTGTTCAATTATATCCCGCGTTTCCTAACGGCAACCTTGATGCGCGCGCACGCGAACGTCGACTCATAAGTCATCATAGAATACGTTAGATAAAGCATACATCCGCATAGAATGTTGGGTGCTAATTTGGAACACCGTTTTAAATTTCGTATAATATTTCATAGTGAAGAAATTCACAACGTGTCAATAAAAAAAACATATGCAAGTTGATCACACGTTAATTCGACATTCGCAAGGTCACCGAAGGAACGAAAGTTAATTTATTATACCTGATTCAATAACAATTAACATTGTTCGTACGAATGTCCGCGTATATTACGAAGCGAAAAACTAAAAAATTATTGAAAAAAATCGTCCGTAAACGGATCATATGTAAATTTTCAATTAGCAACAAGATAGAAAAGAAAAATTATTTTTCTTTATTAAATCCCAGTAAAAGTTAATCGCATTCAGTATTTTTCGTAGATTCAAAATTAAATAATTCAACGAGCAAAGTTTAACCCTTCCTTGACACACCGGGCGATTTTGACCCGGACTAATTTTTCGGCGTCAAATGTCCCTATGTCCAGAATTTTTGTTCGAGGACTGTAAACGCCATCGACCGTTAGTTTGAACTTTCATCTATACACTCGCCCGGGGCCCCGTAGCGAAATACCAATTAGTCTGCGTTGACCCAGTGTGTCAATGCAGTAGCCAAGTTTACGTGTATCAAGGAAGGGTTAAGAGCTAGATGTGAGTCGATCATATGTGAATTTTTCATTTCAGAATACGTTGAAGAATTTATCTGATTAAATTCAACTAGGTAACATATTTTTTTATTTTTTTTATTCAGCGCATTTACATTACGCAAATACGGATTATCTGTTATGAAAAATCGTAATCGAATAAAAAAAAAAAGTATTTTTTCGTAATTTTGTTGTACTCGAAAGGCGATGATTAGTCCGACATAGGTAACTGGTCCATATTAGCCCCATTTATTCTCCACGCTCACAACTTTAGTATACAATCAAGAATGAAGATTTCCACGCTACGTCGAGGCCTCAGGGAACTTTGCCGGGGGTATGCCTCAATAATCGTGGGAGTGTTTGTCCGTGGAATTTTTGTATTAAAAACTTAGTAAGATAGATGGAGATAGAGACGCAGGCCTCATCGTCAAAACTCTTCTAGTATAGAATTGTACAACGGCAAAAAAACGGCAATAGATCGCCGATAGCGAAGCCCGCCGACAGTTACTAAGCGTTTGGTAATGAGCGAACCACGTGATTGTTGGCTAATGATCTCGGTAAACATGGAGAGAAACACTTTTTTTTATTGTTCTAATAACCGTATAACAAATTTGAACAACCGATGACTTCTGTATCGCTTTTAAAACTGATTTTAAAATGGCAATAACAATCTAACATCATCATCATCATCGACATCATTACTATTGTCGTTGTTGTTGGTTATTATCATTGTTACGAGGACAACTACGATGTTATTTTAATTATAATTGAAGATAGTCATTCTTACGGACAACTTACTCATAAGAATATTAATAATGTCAATTGGCATAATTTGTAAATATTATTCAAGTCATCATTTGTAAGATTTTTTTTATTTTTACGCTCTGCTGTTCTCCGCACTAGTTTTGCCGTCCAGATCGATCTATGAAACTCGAACGTCTCAGCTCCAGCGGTTTATCGCTTTTATTCTCGATTTTGTTTCACTTCATTTTCTCTCATTTACATTTTCAGGAGTTACGGAAATTACACTTATTATCGAATCTCTCGGACACCCAAGATAAATTGTATCATAGGGTTTGTTTGGGTCAGAGAAGCGTCGTAAAGATTGTTTACATAAATGTATATCGAAGCAACAACTTACTGCGTTGTTATTTCCGAGATCGCTCGCGATACGATCCTTCATTTTCCGATTTTAAACAGGATATCTAAAAACTTGCCGTGAAAATGTCGGGAATGTATAGAAAAGTCCGTATCTACTTTTTCTCTCCGCGATGTGATATTAATTTATTTTTGACAGACACTCAGGTTCCTCCACTTTGCCCTGCTGTTTGGTCCACGGCACATCGGATTAAATATCGGGATTTAATGAACATCTTAAAAACGTTGTATCAGAGAAAAATGCCGAAGAACTTTTATTTCCAGACTTTCATGATTTACTAATCACAACATGATGTAATTTGTTACGTCATACCGCGGTTTTTCTGACACTCTGCATATGAACACAGGGTTATTTAGTACACTGAGAAAAGAAATTTGTTGTATCAACAATTTTTTTGTTGAATCAACAAATTGTGGCGAACAAAATGAAATTTGTTAGTTGAACAGAAAATTTTGTTGATTCAACAATATTTTCGTCGTAATGAGCAATATTTATTTGAGCCAGCGAATTATGTGGTTGAATTAACCAAATTTTTGTTGAGTTAAGGAATTTCGTTTTGTTCGCCACAATTTGTTGATTCAACAAAAATTTTGTCGAATCAACAAATTTCTTTTCTCAGTGTAGCAATGATATAGGTACATTTTCAGTGGCTCTTCTAATATAGTCCCTTGTATGCGAAGAAAGTTACCTTGGCTTCTGACGATCATGCTGCACGACATTATACTTTGTCGAATAGATGTGAATCAATATCGATACGGAAAGATCCATATACACATGAGATAATTTTGATTGACGAAGAAATTGACTCAATCGCCCGTCAGATAAGTTTTAAGCAAGTGCATTATGAGCTACCAAAGGGTAGAAAAATGAAAAGGATGTCGTGTACAAGGATGATCTCGATTAGTTGAGGTCATAAAAATGAAAATAGTACTAAATCAATAAATTAATATATAAAAGTAACATTCGATGAAAAAAAAAGCTGGCTCTTTCCTACAGATTGGACATTTTTTTAGTGTGTTGCGAATATAATTTAACGGCCGTTGATAAATGAATTTTTCTACCTGCGAACAATTCAAACGATGTTTGTGACAAGTTTGTTAACACTACGATATCTTTTGCATGAAACACGAACGCACTCCCCAGCTTTGTTTTTACCGGGATAAATGAACTCCTTATTTCTAAACACCAAAATGCTAATCACAATAATCACATAAACGCACCTAATTAAATAAAGAATAACGTTTTCTTATAACCTTCCAATTTATGTTTGCTGTAATTTTCTCAAAAATGAATTTTTCGTACGAAAAATAAAATTTTCAGGAGGCGGTTGAGAATTCTGCATGACTCTCAAAGTCATGCGATACCAGCTCAATCGAGGAGAACGATTCGAAGAAAGGATATCCTTTGTTGGCTCCGTTGGGAATAGGGGTTTCCCGTCTACCTCGATAGCAGATAGATGGTGCATTATTTATTGGTAATTTTTGGTTTGAAGATGTTGACACGTGACTCAAATATATTACCCGGAAGTGGACAGTTGTTTACTTCGATCCTAGAAATTACGATGATGAATAAGAAGATGGGTCTGATGCGTTTACGTATTCCCAGGGTAACTTTCCAAATACAAAAAAAAATATTTTCTGTTACAAATTTCTGACCCTTTTCATATTTTTTCATGAAAACTTTGTCCACGCGCAATGCAAACTCTAACATATGTATTACATTTAACACATGAAAATCCAACTTTGCGTCAGATATGTCAATAAAAATAAGAGCAGCCATTTCCTGCGTCAATGCCTCCGGGGAAGCGCTCTTTTGTTTATGACGATCGAATATGGCTAGCATTTTTATTGCTAGTAGTTAGCATATTTATTATCAAAAAATCGGAAAAACCTCATATTACTGTATATAAGACGAAAATTTTGTGCTTTTACTTTTCCATCAAATTTTTTTTCTTTTTTGTACTTGGCGTCGAGCCGCTACCGCGTCTCTTATTTTAATGCTTGTCTCGAGTCACTACCGCGATTCTTAATTATGATGAGGGATTTTTATTTTTAATTCGATAAAGGCCTCCCATCCTACGCTCTTATATCGGTTGATTTCACTAGGAACCAAATTATCCTTGTACAAAACATAAAAATGAAGCAAATTTACAGAAAAGTGAGAAAATTGTAACTCAACGACAACGAATTATACGATAACTCGTTTTCTTTATTTTTATTTTTATCTCTTCTATGCTCGTGAATGATGAAAAATTAAGATGGAGTTATAAAGGAAAATCTTTGAAACTGACAAATAAAAAAAAAAAGAAAAGAAAACAGCTTCTAAACCAAAAACTGACGAAAGAGAAGTCGTCAACAGGTCGGAGGAAGGCGTTCGCGCCTGGTGTGCGTTAGAACCGCACCACGAAAGAGGGAAGGGAGGAGAGAGAGAGGAGGAGCAGAAGAGGAGTAATAGTAATACCCGGGAGTAGCGGTGGAGTGCTCAAGGTCATTGCGGGGTCGCACGCGCGCTTCGAGCTCATGCATACACTTGTCCGCATTGCGGAGTCGTACATGTGCGTGCTCGATGCTCCTCCGTATGCATACACATGCATACATGAATGAATTCTTATACGTATAGATACTCACATTAATACACATGTATATACGAAAAAATATGATACGGTGCAGATTCACGCACGCGCTTGAATCATTCTCGATATCTCTCCCCGCCGCCCAATCATTTAGGCTCACATTTTGCCTCTCCGTCCTTTTTCTTCTCTTCCTCTCACTTTCGCGCATACGCGATATACTGTACGTATTTATAAAATGAAAATTGAGCACTTTCAAGAGCATCAAAAAAAGGCAGTCAACAAGAAGCAGTTCCACTCCGTCTGTCCATGCCGTCTATACCCGCGATATTACTTCCGTACAATCGTTTTCGGTCGTGAGGGAGAGAGGGAGGAGCAGGGGGGGAGGGAGAGAGAGAGAGAGAGAGAGAGAGAGAGAGAGAGAGAGAGAGAAAGAACTATGACGCGGTTCGACAACACTAAGATATGAAAATTTCCTGCCTGTTATTTTATAATTATTCTCTCATCTTGCTCGTTCCATGTCATTTTCATTTTCATGAATGCGCTCCCACCCCCCCCCCCCCCCCCCTCCCCTCCTCCGCTTCTTTACTATTACGATATAGGGTTAAGAGTGATAAAATCTTATCGAATGCTCGCCGAAACTTGAGACTGCGGTGAAATAAAAATATAGGAAAACGTATAACAAAACTATTATGATTATATTTATTCTGTCGGAAGAGAGATACTTCGTCTTTGAAGCTCGAACGACGAGACGCATGGATTATAAAATATTTTTCCGGCTAGCGATCGTATTTAAATAATTTTTATGAATGCATCAATAATTAATACGATTTTATAAGAAATATTTTCACGAGGCGAAATCAACTTAATACTTTTATTGCGACAGAAATAACGCAAATAATTAATCTAACATCGATTGCACAAACTTTAATTGATTATCAATATTATAATACCTGCTTCGAGCGACGGGTTTGCTGTTGAATATTTCACGAATGACAATGGCGCTACGAGAAAAATTATATTCTTTTGTACAATGAATATCGCACTCATTTAAAGAAAAATCAAATTCCTAAGCAAATTAAATTTTGTTGTTCGACCCTAATAGGAAACTAAAAAAAGTCATTAAAACTCAGTAAATTTAGTCATTACAGAGAAAATTGTCCCAAGTGTAGAAAAAGAATTTTATTTCATTGAATGGGAACATATAACAAATGGAAATAAAAATTCAACCGCTCCGACATAAAATCACTCTAAAAACAAATGTGTTGTTGCCAACACACATTAAGTGTGTTCTGTACTTAATGCCATAAGCAAACTATAGATTCTTTGTCGCCATTTTCTACACGTTTTAAAGTGTGTCGAAAATCTACAGTTTGCTTATGGCGTTAAGTACAGAACACACAAGTGTGTTGTTTTCGACAACACACTTGTTTTTACAGTGATGATAATATTCAATAAAGAATTCAGTGGCATTTTATTCTCGATAACGAAGTAAAACGACTAAGCTTCGACGATTGCACAAATATTGTACAATTAAACTTCGTGTTTTTTTTTTTTTTTTTTTTTATTTCTTTATAGTGTAGATATCGGCAAAAATTTTTGCTATCCTATGGCAACTTTCAGCGGGGAATATTTCAAATAAAGTTGTGCACAAGTTTTTGATATACTGAGAGAGACACAGTGTATACAACAGTGAATACGAGGGTGGAAGGGAATGGGGGTGTTGTTGGTAGGATTGAAAACATCGTGGAATTATATGGGGAGAGAACAACGCGATGCCCGCTCGGAGGGTGATAACGTCGTGGAAAATCGCATTCTACAGGAGGGAACGCAGAAAGTGAGATGGAAGGATGTTTATCTCTTTCTCTGTTTATCGTTTGGTCGTTTCTGCACGAAATATAGTCGATATTGCAGCAAGGGTGTGTGCAATTTTGCTGCTGGCTCGGTATGCTTGCTTCAGGGGCTACCCTAACTTTCAACCCTCCCGAAAAGTCCCGCTCTCCTCCTCTCTCTCACTCTCTCTCCCTCTCTTTCTCTCTCTCTTCCTCCACCTCTTTCCTCGTCTCGAGGGTGAGACGAGGGAAGCAAAGTATGAAGAGAAAAAGAGAGAGAAAAGCCACGGTGAGGTACAAGCTACCGACAATATATACATATCGATATATGTGTATATATATATATATATATATAATGCAAAACCCATTGCTGGGCCCACACGAAACTCTGAGTGTAATTGCCGAAGGGTGGAAAGAGCGAAAACGCAGCCCCTTGAATCCCGGGGGTTGTGGAAGGGTTTTCTCTCTCCCTCTCTCTCTCTCTCTCTCTCTCTCTCTTTCTCCTAGCGCACAATTCTTCACGAACGTTGAAAATTTTGCTCAAACGTGAAGAAGCATCTGACAACGCAGACCGTCCCAAATATCTCCAATAAATGTGATAAAAAATTCATACGAGAAAAAAATGTCGATTCTTCATTCCTTAGTTCGGAGAATAATCGATAACGAGTCTTAGGTGTCGTCGTAGACGACTCAACATTACAGCAAATGAAGACTTTTATATTTTTTCATCACATCTCAAAAACAAGTTTTTTTTTTTATTTCTCAAGGAATCGGATAAGGTTTGAAAAATTCTTTAAGGTTGTTTAGAAGGAGGGTGGGGATGGATCAAAGTGGGGGAAATTTTTCTATGCTTTACATAGTCAGTCTCATCCCCCCCCCCCCCCCCCCCCATCTACCTCGATAGTTCTGCGTTGCCGTGTCTGTCAGACCCTCCCCCCGTTTGGAATGATTTTTAACGCGATTTTCAATATATATCTTGAAATATCTTCGAAGAAATTCTCCAAAGGCTAATGTTTTTGGTCTTGATCGATGCGGAATATTTCAAAGAGTATGCGGTTAGTTTTTTATTAAAAGTTCAATGGCACGAATAAATATATCGCGAGTTTATTGAGATCGCGCATGGCTCTGTCCATTAGAGACTGTAGTCGAGCGCTCAAAACTAATACGCAACTTTGCGATTTTATTGTTTCGTAAATAAGCTCCGAATCGACTTGAAATTTTACAGAGACATAGCTTGAATGTTCATCTACCCACAGTGTAAATTTCAAATTTTTCTCATAAAACTTGATTTCCTTCTAAACAACCTTAAATGCCTGGTATATTATTAGGAGTACATAAACAGAGAGTGAAACCGAGGATACGTGTATACGAAGAAAATCTTTCAAATGAAACTAGTATATTGTTTGGAGGAGAACAGATTATCTATGCGAGAATCATTTGGATGGAGAGGCCTCTAATATTTTGACGTGACCTTCATTGTTTTTTTGAAGGAATCTATGCAGCTTTCTTCAGCTGATGGACGTGTAGGTAATTTAAGGTATTCCTTTCGCGGAGGGCCATATTTTTTGAGCGCATAAGCAGGGCCCTCCACAATTGGTCATAAATTAGGCTGGATTTTGTTTAAAAAAAAAAGGTTATAACCAATTATTAGACCCAACTGTAAACAAAAATCGAAAATTTCAGCTTAATTGTGTAAATTATGCAATTTTTTGATGTTTTTTGAAGTGCTATAAATGTCAAGAACCGTACTGCCAAAGGGAGAAGCCGGACTTATTGTTTTTCGTTAAAAAAAAATAGTGGAATATGAGTGAAAATACGTATAAAGTACGCGGTGACCTTGGTAAAAATGTGAGCCAATTTGGAACGGACAAAAACAAGAATAGCGTTAAAATTGTTGTAAAAACTGCCGAAGATAACATAACCTCTTGAACGTCATGACTATGAAAAATCATCTGCTGATCACATTCCTTCAAGTTCTATCGTGAATATTTTTTTTTCAACGTCCGGTGACTCTCGGTGTTTTATTCGTTGCTATGGAATCTTTACAATTTGATATCACCGTAGGACAGTTTATATCAGACATTTATCATTATTTGATATATGAATTATTAAATAGAAATGTGAGCAGCGGATCATCTCCATAAAGTGTTGTATAAATTAGACGATTTTCAAAGTTATAATTCATTTCTAAAAGTTCGGTAACTTGGTTCAACATTTTTCCAGTGGAATGGGATGTATTTTTACTTTTTTTTTTTACAAAAAAATCGGTTAATTGTAAAATATTCGAGTTTGTGCAAGGAATACCTTAAAGGCTTATCCAATAGTCTATAATATTTTGGTCTTGCAAAGTCATTGAGCGGTAACATGCAATTGTTTAAATACTCCTCACAAAGACCTTGGATTTGAAAAGTATTTGCGTGAAAATAATGTAACGGAACACCCTATATACGTATATTTGCGGAATTGATATCTCGGATTAAATTTGTTAGGAATTTTATTGAGTTCAGAGTTAGATGTTTGGCGAAACTACACGCTAATTGTAACAAGAAAATTAATTCTCAGAATTTCAATTTACGTGAATTAAGCTTAATTCATTAGTGTGCTGTATAAAAAAACAAAAAAAATTCTCGTCGCAATATATAAAATCTATGTTCAGTGATTCTGTATTTTTTTTGATATTTCTTGAAGTTCTAAAAAAAAAAAAAAAATCATTAATGAACAGCAGTTCGCTGATGACTGTCAATGCACGCTTTAAAAAAAATCAAGGACAAAGTTGATTATAATTACTAGCTTTTTCGACATATGAAAAATGATGAGACCTGAAAATCAAGAATGATAAAAGCTGCAATTCTAAAAAATAGGTTATAAATTATAACTTCGCTCCTTGAGGACTGTGCGTCCTCTCTGGCCGAGAAGGTCAAACCTCTTTCAAAAAACCAACAAGTGACTTTGACAAGGACTGCACAACCCTTTGAAAAAACACAACAGTTCGCGAAAAATAACGATATTAAACAACAAAAAATGGAAGAGATCAAAGAAAAAATAAGTTTTTATCAAACTTCAAATGCTCCTCATTTGTATCGACATATTTTTTTAGCGTTCATGGAGAACTTAATATAAATGAGGTGAAAGAAGGCACAATAATTTCAACGAGCTGAATTTACGAAACTTACGAAATTACGAAATTACGAAATCCATCCAAAACTGCGACTTCCTATCGCCAAATTTCTCTACCATTGAAAAGATTGAATGATAATAATTCCAGAAATCTCTGAAAATCATGTAGACCAGTCTCCAGAACAACATTAGAAAAATGAATTCATACAACATGAATTATTACGTCATTTTGACATAAATTTGAAATATTCGATTTTGTGACCACGAATTCGGAGCGGAAGGCATTGGGAAAGTCAAAAACTGGTACATATTTATATGTTTTGCGTGTTATCTCCAAAACTATCGCGAAATGTTGTACAATCATTCAATACTTTTTTATTCCTCATAAAATAACGGAGAAAACAAAAAAAAAGCTGACTCTCTATATTCATCTACTCCGGAGATATGGTGAGTCAAAGATTGACCTGAAATGATGGAAAAACACCGAGAAATGCCACTTTTTAACGTTTTGTGCGATATCTCAAAGCTATCAGGAAATCCAATGAGACAATCAATTATTTTATTGTTTTCTATGAAATTTTTAAGAGAATGAAAACAAATTAAGTGCCTACGCTAATTTTTTCCGTAGATATGGGGAATCAAAGTTGGATCAAAAATGATTTTTTTTTTTAATATTTCATGCTGTACATTATCAGTGATGATAACGGTGAGATCTCGAGAATGGTCTGGACTTATTTCTAGAAATGAATGAAAATTAATCACCGTTTTAGTGTCGCAAAAGAATAAAGCAAATAGAATTGGCTACGCTGCATTTTAGGTGTTCTTCCTTTTCCCATGCAAAAAAGTGCCAATTATAATAAATTTAATAAGTTTGTAATTTTTTCAAGCTGAATCTGGCTTCTGTTCAAATTTTGTTTCGTCACACACCTAAAAGCACATGAAAAGACATAAGAGTAACAAAAACCAGCAATTTACGATTTTTATTTAAGATTATAAGATATAATTGTATTACAAATTAAAAAAATAAATGGTACTTGTTCTCTACGAAAATCCCTGCTTTCGAATATAATACCATTTTATTAGTTGATCTGAAATTTCATCAATTTTACAGACCCTATAGTTTAAAGAAGTTGAAGCACGAAATATGAAAAAAAAAAAACAAAAAAAATCTTTTTTGGTCTAAATTTGATTCCATATCTCCGGAAAAAATTAGCATAGACACTCAATTTTTGTTCATTCTCTTAAAAATTTCCTAGGAAACAAAAAAATAATTGATTGTCTTATTGGATTTCCTGGTAGTTTCGGAGATATCACACAAAACGTTAAAAAGTGGCATTTTTCAGTGATTTTTCCATCATTGTAGGTCAATCTTTGACTCACCTTATCTCCGAAGCAGATGAAGGTAGAGGTCAATTTTTTTTCTTTTCTCCAGGATTTTATGACAAATAAATAGGTTTGAATGATGATATTGTATTTCGTGATAGTTTCGGAGATAACACGCAAAACACACATATATGTACAAGTTTTTGACATTCCGAGTGTCTTACGCTTTGATTTCGAGGTCACAAAATCGAATACTTGAAATTCTAGTCAAAATGATCCTATCCACCCCATAATTCGCGTAGGATAAATCAATAGTTTATTCCGTCGATCTTTTAGCTCTGGGGACCGGTATAATGGTTTGCTACTAAAAAATATTTGGCAAATGTCATACTTATCAATCAAGATGAAGAATGAATGCGATTAGAGTTTTAGCTTTTCGAGTAGTAAATTTCGTCAATATTTGCGATCTATTGCGATCTCAACAATTGCATTTCAATAGTTTAATTCCACTTCACTACAATATCTGGTACGAATTTAATTAAGGGGGCAGTCCACTTTGAAAATTTCAAAAAATCAATTTTTTTTACTGTTTTCGAAAGTACATACATTCAGAGATATTGTGTCAAAATTTTATGAAAATCCGAGCTCTCTAAGTATTTTTTTTTTTTACCTGAACGTCAGAACCTCATTTCGTCTACCTGAGCGTATAGCGCGCGCTCGCCATCGGATTCACCGACAATCACGATGACGAGCGTGTTCGCTCTGCAAACCGCCGCAGTTCTGAGTGCTCAAAAGAGACCAGAACCAAACGAAAGCAAGCAAGACTTGAAAAAATCGACGATGATGAGCAATCAGAAGGGATTTTTTAAGGTGCAGGAATTGCCGATTGAGTTTAGGTAAGAATTTTTCATAGTATAAACTTCAAACGCGTTTTTTTCGAAACAACGTTTTCAAAATCTAGCTCCATCGTATCTCTAAAACTAATAAACCGATTCTCTTGAAATTTGAACCACATATTGTAAACATAATTCGCAACAAGATGACCCTCGATGGTTTTAAAATTTTGACTTTTAACTCTTTTTTTTGTGAAAAACTGCGAAAAAACGCGTTTTTTTTTACTTTATTCGTTTTTCATCTGCCATTTTTTTATTTTTTGATAAAACTTTATATCCGAGGGTCATTTTGTAGCTGGTGTCATACTGAATCTAACGGACTTTGATTTTTTTGTTTCAGACAATCCGTTGCCGAGTTGTGATGGAGCTACCTAGCCCACCTATTTTTGAGGCGTTACGTTAAACTGTAGTTTTTGTACTTAAAAATGAATAAAAATGAATTAATTTTTTTTTTTTATGTATTTCAAGACTTTATTTATCAAGCCCAACAACTTTTATATTCATATCTTCTATAAAATCCTCAAAAAAAAAATCGCGAAAATAGCCTTTTTTCGTGGCTCCAAAGTGGACTGGCCCCTTAATATATTTTGTAAATACAATTATTTAAAGTGTATGAATAGTTGGAACTATTAATTTTTTATTTTATTTGCGTCAATGTGAAAACCCGTAATTATTCTTTGTGAAATGGAAAATTTTGTCCATCGAATAATGATAAAATCACCGTATGTGTTTTTATAAATGTATAGTAAATAGTCGATAAATAGTCGAGTGGTCAACAAAACGGATGCACATCGGGGATTATTAAAATAATATAATAATTTAAAAAATCGTAGATCTCCTCTTGCTCGGCGCAAAAATTCTTCGTTATACAATCTTGTTGAGGGGCACGTTAGCCAAAAACGAGACCCTCGACAAGAACCCCCTATCACGAGAATCGTAACAAATATAAAAGAATAAGCGTAAAACAATGATAAAGCAGCCAGAATGTCGGTGAGCATGATAGTGGCGTATATAAAATTCTATATGAGGCGTTGCACGCCAAATCGGCCACGTTTGAAATAGGCATTTTTTTGTGTGTTGATTTTTTTTCGCTTTCAGTGCACGTTAAAAGCGACCCTTCTGATTTTTCTTCAAATTTCTATCACAACACCTTCAGCGGCAACAAACTTTTGAAGAATTTTTCAATTTTTTTCTTCAAATATCAACAACTCCCTCAAACATCGAGCAAACGGAATGGATGAGGGGGTCAAAATTTTTGTTTTAAAACGCACTTTTGTTTAAAAATATACATAAAATTTTGGAAATATTACATAAATCAATTTTAATTCTAAGCAAGAAATGTTTTTTCCCCACAGTGTTAGCCCCCCCCCCCCCCCCTTCGATGTTGCTGTTCAATTTTTATAAGAAGCTGTCATGTTTTTAATAACTTTTAAGCCTACTTTGTTAGTGGGGAAATCGTTCGTTGAATTTTTTTTATAATTAAAATGTGGATTTATAAATAATCAATTATCTACAACTCCCTGAAAAATCAAACAAATAGAATGGATGAGAAGCCAGAATTTTCATTTTGACAATTACTTTCGTTTAAAAATATGTCAACAATTATTTAAAGATTACATAAATCATTTTTTTTACTTTGATCAAAAAATGTTTTTTCCACATTGTAAGTCCCCTTCGTTTTTGCTGTAGAAATTTTATAGGAAATTATCACTTTTTTTATTACCTAGAAGCCTAATTTGATGGTGGAGAAATATTAATCTAGAGAATAACAAAAATCTTCAATAGAATTAACTATTTTCTCACAATCAGACTTAGCCTAAAATTCATGAAATAAATTATGCTTTCATAGAAAAATTAAGGTAGATCGGTGACGGCTACGTGATCTTTGCAGTACCTATTATAGACCAAAGTTTACAAATGCAAAATTGTCTTTGAAATTATAATTTTATTATTTTCGAAATATAAACGGCGGAGAATGGATATTTTTATACGATTTTATTGTTCAAAAAATGTTTACTAATTGAAATTTAACGAGCGTAGTAGATTGTAAAACGTGTCATTGGCCGTTACTCTCATCTGCCGAAACTATCAGTTTTGTTTATAACCTATATAGAGACACAAACACAAAGGAATTACGCAACGACAGAGATTTTGCCAGTTTACCTATTACCATTAATTATATCGATATTTATCAAATACGGTAAAAACATTCAAGAACAAGAAAGAAAAACACAGTCAAATTGGCAAACTGTCACGTCTGAAGGCATGTTCTAGCAGACGCTGAATACAGAGTTGCTAAGCGCCCTCGCGCTCTTTCCCGTGTCATTCCTGTGGAAATCTCAATCATTTGACAACAAATATTTTTTTTATTTTTCAGTCGATTTTTAACGCTAACGTCCAAAAACCCAAGCACATCTATATTCAGGAATATTCGCGGAATACAGTGATCAATTTTTTATTACGAAATCTTGGAAGTACCAAACGTAAAAATTCAATAAGTCTTGACGTGCATACACGATTTTTCTATTCTCGTAGGGATAAATGTCTGGAAACAGTCGATTTTTACGAATTAATTACTACCAAACGAGATGGTAAATAGCGTTCAAGTTGCAAATATCAATTCATCTCGTATTTGTGTGTAATTATAAAAATTGTCAGTCCTTCATCTTGGATGGCTCAAATTCACCAATCTACCTTAAAGAAGCATATTAATTAGTACATGCGCTATGAAAAAAAAGGTTTTTTGCTTAGAACTGAAAAAACTAAGTGAAGTAAACTTTGAATAATTTTTCACATATTTTTAAACAAAAGTACTTTTTAAAACAAAAATATTTTGTTCTAAAATGATTTTTCGGGGAGTTATAGGTAATTGATTTGTAAAAAATCCACATTTTAATTATAGAAAAATACAACGGACAATTTCCCCACCATCGAACAAGGCTTAAAAGTCATCAAAAAAATGATAGTTTCTTATAAAAATTTAACAGCGAAAATAAAAGGGGGCTAACACTGTAGAAAAAAAAAACATTTCT